>OU744730.1:3155081-3312581 GCA_916613615.1 Steromphala cineraria | reverse complement strand
ACTTAGCTGAGTAAAAAAACATACAATTGTTGTAACAACGACAACGAAATACTTCGATTAGGGTTTTCAAAATCCCATCTTGGACGAGGTTGTTTTAAGGGGAAAACGCCAGTCTCAAATGAACTTCATTGATTTAATATTATTGTTTTGAAGACTTTAGAAATCTTGTTTGTGACCTAGTAAATAATATCAAAGTTGGAAATTCGATGAGACGTGATCGAAATATGTCTAAAGTAGTAAGACAGTACTTACAATACGTGAAAGTAGTTATAAGATCTTTTAGGTATCTCCGGAAATTTCTTTCCCCAAAAGGCGAAGATAAATCACCTTTTCTCCCAGGCGAATTAAGAAGCTAAGCTGTCGCGTAATTCACAGGAAGAAGGTCTTAGAGCGATTACACTATTTTCAGCCAAAATATATTACAATGATTAAAGTACCTAATAACCTTATTCAACTCTCGCCCTATATCAATCCTATTGACAAGTGTTATCTTTCACACTTTGCATATGTTGTACAATATTAGGAATTAATAATTTTGATTTGTTGTAAAGAACCAAAAAAATCCATTCTGAAGGCGCGAACACGGGAACGTCAAACGGAGTTTCTTGATTCGCATGAAATGCACGTACGCATGATCAGTGCTATCGACAACTATTTGAAAGTTACAAGCCTCTCTGTGCATCTCCGGGCATTTAACCCGTGCGGCACGTTTTTAGCGTGTTTATTGGGGACAAGAGTTCGAGTTAATTTCAGGACCCTCAGATATTTTAACGGCTTCGGTCACTGCTGGCATATTTATTGGTGTCACACAGTATCAAAACTGTAATTGAAAGAAGTTAATAGATTGTGGCATGACCCAGGTGACACTTAAATTTTAAACATTCCATCTTTTAAAAGAATATAAATGTAAAAAGAACTTGAATAACGAGTTAATGAATTCTCTTCTTGAAACGTATTGCTTCAGGTTAAACTCATCAGTATCAAATTTATAAAAGCTGTTGAAGATTGCTAATTGAGTTTATATTTGTGACTACATATTGCCAAATGCTGAATAATTAATTTCTATATCATTACTTCCCTAACATATATTTTTATCTAAATAAGAATTAGGAAAAATGTCTAACAATGTATATCATTTGACAACCTCTAAGTTTTTCAACCAATATCCAACGTAACCACTGACAATCATATAGGAAACAAGTTATTCAATATAATTTTTCCTGTAATTCTTAATGTAAACTTAATGATGATACATATTACATAATTTGTTTCTTGTTTATGTTCAAAGAAATAACCCTTGGAAGGCAAGTCTAGGTCTGAAGTTAAAACCTCTGAATTTTTTTTATGAGGCTCCTTTCTTACATTTGATCAATTAAATGCTTTTGATAATTTTTCGGTGATGAATATCGGCTCTTTTTCAATATTTAAAAAGAAAATCGTTTTAAGAATTAAGAATTTAAAAAACTTAATCTTATTCTATAAACCAACACAACACATCACATAAGTCATGCTCAAAGCCCTTGGGAGTATACAACCCAACTACAACTGGCAAAACACTGGTCTATTGGATACACATTGACACTAAATGTAAATCGTCTGACTTCCACATCAAATGTCTACATGATATTCTCTAATCGGATACTAAATGGCTTCGACGCCTGTGAAAGAACCATCACAGTTTTATGTTGATAGATATCTGAATTCTCAGGACACAAAGTCTTGTTTTCTACAAACTCACGTAATTCGGCACTCACTATGCTAAACACCTTACCAATACGTGTGTTCCAGCGATTACGGCCTAATCCGTCGAATTTTCAAAATTGAACTGTACCTACCCGTCGAATAACGCTTGAGTGATATTGTACCGATCGGTCGAATCTTGGCGAGCATGAGACCCTGGGAGAATCTAAATTAATTAATGAAGGGGTGTACAAGCATTACGATTGATCACTTGAAATGAAGTAAGTTGCTTACATGATAAAGTCTTATTTCATCGACGGACATATTACTGAGTAAAGGGTTCATACTGTAAAACTCCTTTCTGTTTATCTAAATTTAATACTTTGATGAACGGTACAAGTGAAATGTTTAATTGATCCTTTGTGTCCCTATTCAAATACATGTATGACATATGCATCACTTTCAAATCAGTTTACTTATACTTTGGCATTACTTCCAAGTTTTCTACACTTTCCAACTTCCATGAATTTTTTTAATGTCCATGACCTCTAAAAATATTATGCCCATACCATTTGGCTATAATTGAGGCATGGCCCTCACGTTTTATATTGATAATGTTATTTACTCTATCAACCTATCTTTATTTCTTTGTGCACAGTGGAGGCGATAGGCCCAGTCCACATTTCAGATTCATAGAGCGATATATGTAGATAATCACAAGATTTTTAATTTACATACAAAACAATACTATTGACAAGTGACGTGTAGTGTGTACCATTCTTCTTCATAAGTCTAAACACAAATTCTGACAAAAATTTATACTATTTATTAAAATTTTGCTGTTGTTCCCAAATATAGCTAAATCCAAAATTGTAGATAATATTTTATAATTTTTTTTATATATTTACTCATTATATACAACATCGCATCATCCTATCTTCAAGTGATCAAAATAAATGAATGAGAGTCCAAACACCCCCTTTGTCTTATTTTGGAACGTTCCAACGTTATGTAAGCCAATCAACAGCTAAAATCACAGTACCGATCCGTCGAATGGATTTTTCTATTCTAAACCTAGAAATTCGACGAATCGGTATGCGACCGTTCCAGCCCATTGGATATGATATTATGGAGACTTAGCGAGGTCTTACCATTCCACGCGACAGGGAAATCCCGTATCAAAAGTTAACCCTTTTGTTTTAACCTTCATCCCTGTAAAGATATAACAATGTATTATGCTAATGGAGGATACTTAATGTAGTTTTCAAAATACCAGGTTTATTTCATCGAGTGTCATGGGCAAAGTTGATATTTCACGAATAGCTCAGCCACGTGTGAAATATCAACTTTACCCATGTCACGAGATGAAATAAACCTGGTATTTGGAAAACTACATTAAGTATTCTATTTATTATATGATTTTTAATGAAACGTGTTAATAAAAGGATTTTAAAACTTGAAAGTTAACCCCTTGTGCTCACATGACTGAATAGTTCCAGCACCCGACTAGTGACGAAATTATAAATCGTCACTCGTCACAGTGAAAATATGACATATCGTCACTGTTGCCTGATAAAAAGTTTATTTCACTGATAAAATGTTTTCTTTAAGAAAACCACATTGCTGTTCAGCTGTTCAGTTTTTCTTTGCCCCTTTAAAGTGTAATTTGTAAAGGGAATTATAAACATTTTCATTTCATTTCGCCACAACTTTTGAATCTTGAAAGTTGGTTGTAATACTTTAAAAGTTAAATAATAAAGACCAAAGTATTGTTACTCCAGAATATGCAAATATTCAGGGATATCAATTTTTCATGAACAACTATCAGTAACCTTTTCGGAAACTTTCAATTTAAAAACAGCTAAAACATGTCATGACAATATAAAAAGAATGTCTACATGTGTTCTGAGCATGTTGACATTAAAGGAAAGGGCGTGAAACAATGTTGACAATATCGTGTACTGTGGAATGTAAACATAAAGTCGTTATTGCATTATTTTTCATGAATTGCATTCTCAAAACATTCATGCGTCACGCTGTCCATGAATTTAACAGACCACTTAAGAAACACAATTAGAAGCAAGTCTATGATATTCAAAAAGTTAACCAATTTAAAATCAAGTTAAAAAGGAGGAGAATTTAATTAAATGATTTAAAAATCAACTTATTTCTTTAATTCAAGGGACAAAGAATTGTTAATCAACTTCAACTCATGATTCAAGTTTTTCTAGGATTATTGAGTTACGAAATTGTTAGGGTTAAACTATAGTCAAAGTCTAAATGCATTGGAGAGAAAACATTTCTCCGTTAATTCATTCCAAGGGAGGTTTTCTCATGGAAAATTCATGAGAGAATGTCTGCGGTTTAAAAAAAATTAGACCGACGCGTCAGTTTTGCTGGCAATTCCCAGTTATTTGTATATAGGAACGGTCATTTGCAGGCCAAGTTGCCAACTGATTAATTTCGTCCGGTGGAATTCGACCCATTTTGTGTGAAATTTTCGCAAACTGAATCGAAAGAAACCATTTTAACCAAATTCGCTGCCAATGGGGTAACCGAAACCGAGTTTGATGGGAAAATTTAATATATTTTCCAATACTTTACTGCGTGATTTATTTCGTTCTGCCATTTTCCTCTCAATGTTCTTCTTTTGAAGCCTGTCCCAAAGAGAATGCCGTTTTTCAGACAATTGCACTCTGATAAAGGAATATGACGTATCAAGGAATCATTCAAGCGGAAATTGTGTATTTATTCCTAAAGAGGGAATTGGCCTGGCTTTGAACATTTTATATATTGCCAAGTAATAAAAGTTATTTGCTATGACACATGGTATGAAGGAACCTTTCGCATTGTTTTCTGTTTTATGTGATCTCATTGAGGTTCTGAAGTATTACATGTTTTACTTAATGCTCACGTTTAACATGGCGACCTCTTAACATCATCTCTAACCCTCAGCTGCAACTAGACGATTCTTATAACTTCATTTAAGTTAAGCTGAAGAGGGACAATTTTACTTCAATTCTAGATGTGCTGAAACGTGACATCATTCTTCAAATCAGGCTCAGCTGAAAATGAGAGTTATTTATCGTAATTTATTCTAGATGAGCTACAACGCAACAGTATCCTTCTAATCAATCTGAGTTGAGAAATGATGATTCCATTCAAATCAATTTCAGCTGAAAATTTTATTTTCATCGATTCACCTTTGGGTTTTGCAGAATAATGATAGTTGACTCTAAGTTGAGCTTGAGACTGACAACTTCTTTAACGAAAAAATATCTTCAATTCAAGCTTGCTGAAACAGATAATTACCTCAAAATTCAAATTAGTGGAAACAAGACAAAGTCCTAAAATTTAAAATGACAATGTTCAGTCTAAGTAAACCTAGCTGCAATAATACCCGCTACGCTTCGATATTGAGATTGAATATTGGAGTATAGCGAGTAATATTGAGGCTAGGTTTATTTAGACTGGACAATGTTATACTTCATCCAGATATACATACAAGATTTTGTTTTGTTCGAGTATTCATTTTTCATACCAACTCATATTGTCTGTGAAGGCACGTGCTGATGTGTTTACGGTGAATACCCGGTATGACCATGAACACCTGATAGTGAAACGATGATGTTTTGATTTGCGAAATCTATTTAAGTTCAAACTTACATTGCACTTTACCAATACAAGACATAAATTACAAATTTTGCACTTCAAACATGGATTCGAACCTATGACCTGTTGACTTCAAGCCTAGTGATTTATCCATTAGACCACGGGGGCCAGTTTAAAAAATACAGGATGTTTTTCATGACGTCATGATTAAGTTTCACATTTTCCTGAGAAGAAATATTACCGTGATTTATTCTTAATATATTGATAAGTAAAATAAATATCATCGGTACCACACATCTATATGTTTTTAATGTTATTTTTATTACAATATTGTTAATACATGCATGACATACAAACAAACAGTGACATCATACATGTATCATATGTATCTCGGTATATCTGTCTCATCTCTTAGTATCTTAGTATCTTAGTATCTTAGTCTCCTAAGATTATCATCTCCTCAGTACAAGTTTGCAAATAAATCATTACAAGCCGAACCTAATCTTGCAGTACACGCACAATTCCAATACAAACAATTAAGATCTTTTAAATCCACATTATATTTAAACAAATAAGACATGTTTTGGCGGCATTGAACTCTGAACGATTGAATTTTCTAAAACAATAATCTGTCTAGGTTTATTTCATTTTTGAAAAAAAAAATGTTTAAATTTGCAACAACGCATGGAGAGACAAGTCGCTGATTGTCAACTGAAGCTCGGCTGTTGGCAACCAGGGGAAATAGTTTGAAATAATGAATTTGAAAAGAAAATATTGCGCCGAGAATTCCAACGGAGTAATTATACTTTTATTGCCGATTATCCGGATCAAAGGGAATAATTGAACACAGCAATTGCACCGGGCAATGGAGGTTAATTTTCAACGAACACTTTCAAGCGATAATTGGCAATGTTGTGCCAAAACCTTTTTCTAAGTCTCTGTTCGTTTCATCACATTGTTGGGGATTTTTAAAAGTCTCTTCTCTGTAGCCATAGCCGATTCTATGAACACGCTGAGTCGGCTCAAGACATATAGGGCTTTGAAGTCGGCGAATTTCTCTGAAATTCAATTGATTATTTTCACAGCTTCATGTTAGAGGGCTTTGAGATGAATACGGGCTCTTTGTCGCTATGTCAAAAAATAATGTTAGAAAACATATGATAGATTGTGTTCAATTAAAGCGATAATAGTGTTCCTGACGATTAGTAAATTTGAATGATTAAATGATATGACGTCATTCAGCTTTTATCCCGATTCAAAGGCTTTCAGTGTGGATTGTGTTGTGTAAAATATTTTCAGCTCTCTCGACATAATAAAGCAATCAGTTATTTTCGACATCCATATGCAGATACCTATGCAATATCCAGAGTGCCGAACATTGACTTATTATTTTGATACATCGAATGCATTATTGCATTATGCACATTATAGTGATAAGACTATTCCGTTTACCGATCTTCGATTTTTTTAATCTAAATAATTTTAATCGAGATTAGTTGACGGTTTACGCTTACATATTGAAGTAATTTACCAACTCATTATTATACCCTTACGGTAAAAAAGGAACATTTAACGTGAAATCAAGTCAACTGTGCAAGGAAGAACAATACACAGGTGCCCTTAGTTGGCCAGCTTTAGTTTATCCAAATAATATGAAAAAATAAATACTGAAAAATAATTAGTCATTAACAATATGATAAGGCATGATTGACTGAGTGCACATAGAGATTATTACCAGAGAAAGTGTCTCATATGACAAAACCGATGTGAATTTTTGAATGACCCGAGCGAGAGCGAGGGTTGTGCATGAATTTGCACGAGTTTCATATGATAAATACCGAAGGTAATGATTTCTTAAATATCGGTTCTATTCAATATTTTTTTCTTACAAATATTCAGAAATCGACCTGAACAGACGTCACAAACAATTGTTAAAATGACGTCACAGCTGAAACGGGAACGCCATGCAACAACAACCGCTGCAAGTGATGTGTGCACAGGTGCTTTTATTGAAAATATGTCACAGCTTATTTGCGACCCTATGACCATATGACAAATGACTTGTCTGTCTGTGTAGCGACATTACCAGTCATTAACAATTGGATTTAATTTACCGTGTACCAATAGATACAACAAACAAACGTAGATTTTGAACGTGACCCTGGCATCGTTTATAACAACTCAGCAACATTATCTGATAATCATGAAATTGGAAATAGCAATCTGCTGAAATGCAATCACGGGCCTCACCTGTCATTAATTAACGCTTCTCACCTTTGTCACGGGACGCGTCAGCTTCGCTTTGCAGAAACAACTCGTATGTGTGTAATTAATTAGTGATACGGGAATAGAGGAGACAATAACAGGGTTATTCAATGAAAATGCCAATCAATTTACCTGTTGGTTTGCCTGTCTCTTAGTTCTAACCTGGGAGATGTAATATGTAGCTAGAGGAGAAAGAACGATGAAGAGGACTTGCCGTCGAAAGTATGCTTTCTGCCCGAGAGATCGTCCAAGTCGCTCTTCCGTCAAAACCACAAATTCCTTAAAGGCACCGATCGATCGGCTTTCATCCGCCATCTTGAAATGCTAGCATTGCGAGAAAACAAATGTGCTGTATTATGCTAATTCATTAACAAAATCAAGAAATAACTACTTGATTGATAGAAGAAGAGCATATTTACAAAAAAAATATAATAAAAGGTATCAGTTACGACAGCATTTTGTCGTAGTAATGCATTCCACGATCGTAGCTTCGATGATTGTCTTCAGTAGACGATGTTTTTATTTTTTGAGCGATACACTTTATTCTTTGTCAAATTGTTAAATCTTGAACAACTGAAAGGCTAACCCCAAAAACATATTTGAAATTAAGTGTGAAATTATCATGTAAAAATCATATAAATTGTAAACAGGAAATTCCTCCTGATTTTCGTTTCCACAAAAATATCCGACTCGAATGGTCCCTATAACCAGTTAATTGCCACTAAATGCAGTTCTGGCTAAGGATATTTGTATAATTGATAATGGATAATGTATGATATGTCAATATTTTGCTATTCTTACTGACATCATATAAGCCGGAGGTTACGATAGAAGTGTAAAGCAAGACAGTGTCCTGTGTGTTAAAGATATTCATAAAATGATGTCGTCCTCATAATCATCAGCGACATCATTTTTAAAGCATCCATATAGATGATATTGTACGAGTGTTCATGACATGTTCTGTTTAGGCCACGAGCGCCTAAATAATAGTATGCCCCGAGCGTAAGGGATATGCTGATCTTGACCAGAGTAACAGTTTGCTCTAGAGCATCGTATGAAAATTATGAAGCTCGATATGATTGCACTTCTAGGTAATTAAAAACAATATCAGAAGGGAACATTTTCATCACATATCATCTCGTCATTGTAATCACCATTATCATTATATTCATGATTATCAATAACATAAAACTGAGTGACGTCATCTTCAACCTAAATCATCATCATCATCGTTATCATCATCATCATCATTGTAAATTATTATCATCATTATCATCATCATCATCATCATAATTATAATCCTTACTATCACCAAAACCAGCACTTTCTCATCGTCAATAAAGGCTCAAAGATAAAAGACAACGCTTTTCAGGATATTGCTTGCGAGTTATCTACCAATGCAAATACAGCGGAAATTAATGTGATCTATATATAGCGTCTTTCTTAAAGCTTAAAGAAGGCTTTCCGCATGATTAAAGAAGAAAGATGCTCGTGTCATGCCATATGTCCAGAACATCAATATTTAAAGTCAAGTCTGTCTTTTATGTGAAGTTCTTTCTGTATATTTTACAGTAATCGTGCGATTTGATATGGAAATGTATGTCGTGAGAGATAATTTCCTAAGGGCTTCTTGTACATCAAAGAGAGGCGTCGATCCTTTGACATCGCTCACACAAGAATATCATACTCAACATGAAGTGGACGATAACTGTAGAACATGTTAGAAACACGATGGGTTTTAACGAAAGGTAATATCGGGCTTTCATTTTCTTGTCTGCCGAAACGTCAATGTATGTTATCATATTATATGTATTTCTTCGTAGGTTTCTGGTTTTTCCTAAATCCAAAGTTATTTTGAACACATCACAGTTGAATAAAGTATATGAGGATTGTTTTCATGGGGGAGTCGTTCATGTTATTCTAATAGTGACATTTCAACTTAATTACATGCCTGCCTTAATACACGCCTAGCTGCTTCGAATAGACGCCCTTGCATAAGGCTATCTGAAAATAAATAAACGCCTCCCTTAATTAAAACGCCGATTAAACCAAGTTTAATAAATAAAAACACTCCTTTTTCGTTGAATTAACTGATTTTTGTACAAAATAGTCTGAACGGTTTCACTTTATACGAAATAGACGACTGCCTTGAATAGAAGCCTGCCTGAAATAGACGCCTAGCTACGGTTTAGACCTTTTGAAAATAATAGACGCCCGGCGTGTAATTAAGGAAATACGGTAATTTCTGAAATGGAGGTATTTAGACGTGGCTCAGCATATATCAACTCAGTCTCGATCCTATTATTATTAACACAATTTGAGATATTTTTAGAATTTATAGACGAAAGATTTAGGGTGGACACCCTGTGACGCCATCTTGCTTCCATGCCCGATGAGCTTCGAACCACAGGGACGTGTATCGCGTAGATACAGCGCTAGAGAGACAGATATGTCTATATACCCATCCTATAGTATATAAAGAAACAGATATGCCTATATACCCACCCTATAGTATATATAGAGACAGATATGCCTATATACCCACCCTATAGTATATAAAGAGACAGATATGCCTATATACCCACCCTATAGTATATAAAGAGACAGATATGCCTATATACCCACCCTATAGTATATAAAGAGACAGATATGCCTATATACCCACCCTATAGTATATAAAGAGACAGATATGCCTATATACCCACCCTATAGTATATAAAGAGACAGATATGCCTATATACCCACCCTATAGTATATAAAGAGACAGATATGCCTATATACCCACCCTATAGTATATAAAGAGACAGATATGCCTATATACCCACCCTATAGTATATAAAGAGACAGATATGCCTATATACCAACCCTATAGTATATAAAGAGACAGATATGCCTATATACCCACCCTATAGTATATAAAGAGACAGATATGCCTATATACCCACCCTATAGTATATAAAGAGACAGATATGCCTATATGCCCACCCTATAGTATATAAAGAGACAGATATGCCTATATGCCCACCCTATAGTATATAAAGAGACAGATATGCCTATATACCCACCCTATAGTATATAAAGAGACAGATATGCCTATATGCCCACCCTATAGTATATAAAGAGACAGATATGCCTATATGCCCACCCTATAGTATATAAAGAGACAGATATGCCTATATACCCACCCTATAGTATATAAAGAGACAGATATGCCTATATACCCACCCTATAGTATATAAAGAGACAGATATGCCTATATACCCACCCTATAGTATATAAAGAGACAGATATGCCTATATACCCACCCTATAGTATATAAAGAGACAGATATGCCTATATACCCACCCTATAGTATATATATCTACACGTCCCTGTGCTACAAACAATGTCAAATTATGGGCTGTGATTTATAAAAAACAACAACAAAATAAGATTGATATGAACAAGAATTGAGTGAATTTATCAGTAACTCATAAATGAAACATGTTTTGTTTTAATAAAATTAAATGAATATACTCATAACTCGTTATCCATCCTATAAACAGTTTTCTTTGAGGCACTTGACTGATTTTTAATAATTTTGGATAAAGGTCATACCAATTATAAGTCCTGTATGATGTTAACAAAAACGTTTCTAAGGAATTAATGTAAGACTGACAGATAGGTATTACGTATTTTTTTTGCGTGTACAAAAAAAGGAAGGTCATTGAGACCTAGATTTCAATTGTTTTTTTAGTGCAACGCAATAACTATATACGGTTCTGCGGGTACACGAGTACTTAACTGAAATCTCACCCAACAAGTACCATTGTTGATTTTTTAATGATTTTATTCGAACTGTACATGCAAGCGTAACTTTACAACAAAGTTAAAAGCAAATCTTCTGGAAAAAACAAACAGAGCTAACAATTTTAAGTGCTATAGAATTAAAAACTAGAATTGCAAATGATACAGTAAAACTTGTAGGTACATCACACCCTTGAATAAAACCTCAAACAAGTTGACATCCTTTATATTTTATGTGATTAATACAGTTTCGAAATTATTTGAGGAAGTAGGTTATTTTCAGCAAGAACCAAATCTGTTCACGGGTTTCTCAGTCAATCAATGTGATTTCTACAGAGCCATTCCGTTAGCTGTCAAATAGTCAAATATGGCAAAATTTATTAACAGTGTTATTTGATGTACCGACAGTGCTGTAGTTTTAAAGGGACAGTAGTACGTGTTAGGAGGAATATAAGTTGATGTCAGAAAAATGAAAATAAGTTGTTCCAATCGAAAAACAATGTATTTAAACTACATAACGCAGTAATAAATCAAATTTATAATGTAAAGTTCAGTCATGCGATTCCTTTTTCTTACACAAAATGAATTAAAGGTTTTCACACAAAAATGGCCGCCAATGGACTTACGTGAATCTTTGCAATTTGTCCTCTGACCATTATAGATTATTGGTTTGTGTAATGAGATTTTTGTCACAATCAAAATAATACATTACGCATTAACGTCATATTTTCAGTAAAATTTAAATATGAAATTTTCAAAAACGTGCTACTGCACCTTTAACATTATCAATTAAATCTAACCGACGTTAAACAGTGACAAATTTGTCAAACGTAATTTTGGAATCTTACGTAAAGCAGTCAAAATGACATCTACGACTAGAGATAATGTTTGACAAGATATGAATACTATAGTATTAATGTAAAACATGCGCGAGATTTCGAATTCTGCGAATACGATATCGTGAAAACGTATCCCTGTTGTAAGATTTTAATCAATCATACCATTGCCATTTGTGGATGATATTTTTTGGGGATTATTTAATTAATAATGGCATTAAGATTCGTACCAAACGTAAACAAAATCTGATGAAATTCACGAACTAATTTAGACTGTCCTTTGTATTTATCATAAACCTCTCTCTTTCTTTCAACCTTTTTATCAAGTTCCAAGAGTCTATATTACATTGTCAATTAGTTGACACAGCTTCAATTTTGGAAAATGCAAGTTCAGAGTAACTTCGGGTCTCAAATGGCCATCCGCTGGGTCAACCTGACCTCGATAGATCCCTGGAGAGAAATTCCAATCTACGACCTCCTGTGATGTAATACACTCCGACAATTCGATCGTAACGCAATCCCACTTCTGCAGGGAGCAATAAAATCACAGAACTGTACCAGACGCAGAGAGATAAGTATACAATATCAGTGTACATCGCCCCAAAAAGCTTATCCAACGCGGCGAATTATCATTCTAGTAATTTCAGACTTCCAAACATCAATGAGCTGAAAAATCATGTGAGTTATGGTTTTACGCCGCTTCGGCAATATTTCAGCCATTAGCGGCGTGATAAATCGTGTGATCTTGTCTAAAGAAGGTCTACGAATAATTCCCTATTTGAGGAAAATTCAAAATAAGACATCTTTAACACAATCAGATTGTGTCGGAAAATTTGAAACTGTAGTTATGCTTGTGGTTGTAAGAACGAGAGAAGATCGTCAGTGCGAAGTAAAACAAACATTTTTCCAATATCTAACAATCATAAGTATCAAAATGATAAGAGAAACTAAACATATTTTTGCGAGTCTATCACAAGATGCTGAGAGAAAAATGTAATTTAATATGAACGAATGCTGCATTCTCTGTTAGATTTGGTCTCTTATATACATTGTTGAAAATTCCTTTTACAAGAAAATACATGACAATTGAAGAGTTTACAAATGTAAGTTATATTTGAGATCACACAAGTTGAATATCACAAATGCTTGAGCTTCTAGTCTTGTCTGGTCCATTGCAGGATTCAATCACAGCCCAACATACCAACAGCTCACCCAGTCGGCCACCAGGCTTCGAACAAAAGACGAAACTGGATAGTCATTTATTATCTAGAATTTCAAAGCATTTATTTCCTTTTAATGTCTTGTTTTTATTTTGTTAAGTCTGTCTTTCCCTTCTTTTTGTTTGTTCATCTTGGGAAACATGGTCTTTAAACTGAAAAACATTTGACGGTATGAGACACCATGACTTAGAACCAAATGATGGTATCAGTGACCAGTTTTGAAACATTATTACAGCTGATATAAATTTGCATAAAACAGAATGATGATCAGTCTAAGTAAACCTAGCCTCAATATTATCCGTTTCACTCCTATACCGAGTCTAGAAAGGTCTAGTAGAGGGTCGCGTGAGCCAACTTTCTGCGACCTATGACCCTCCAACCGTATACCTGCGAAGGCAGCCTATTGTGGCTTGGTAAGATGAGTTATGATTGGTCAATCGATACGTGGCCTGATGCGACCCTCTATTAGGCCTTTCTAGACTCAGTATAGGAATTAAAGGATAATATTGAGGCTATGTTTACTTAAACTGAATGATGATAAACCTGAAATAAAGTAACAACAAAGACTCCCAAGTTAGTTGTGTCACAATTTATTTAATTCCTCAACATATTTCAAGCACACATATCGAAGGAAGGCACGCCTACAGTCTATAACAAACCATTTTTCAAAAAGAAATCCTTCTTTTTCATTGGTAACGATTATTTCTATGCTGTCTTATCTTTATAAAACTCATGATATAAATATCACTAAAACAGGAGACATCCATATCAAACTTCACATATGCACATTAAGTTGTCATCATTTCATGCACCAAAAATTCAAAAATTTATCTTTAATCAATTTGCCCTTTTACAGACTATGTTTGGCCTAACATATCTTACAACTAACAAACCAGTATGGATTTAGTGTAAGGTATCCTCATACCTCAGTCCCTTGGGCAATCCCGGGGCAAAGGGTACTTCTTAATAATGCCTGCAAGACATTTTTTATCCATAACTTAATTTTAGGTTCAGAGATGCATTATCATAGATGTTGACTAAGTGAAAAGATTACAGAAATGTGCTTGATGTATGTATATTTATTTTCAATTTTGTATTTTGACCAGAGTAAATAATATCTTCCTATTTCACAATGCAATAAATCAATGCCCAATGTAACTCTGCACAAAACATCTTAAATTGCACTTTAGTGATGTTGCGATCAAACTTAATGTAGATAAAATCTGTAAATGACACTTGTATAAAATCTACTCTACATGAATTTATCTAAAGGCACTGTAGCCTGTGTTTTAAATTTATTTGTTATTTTTTATTGAATATTAGTTTATAAAAAATGTTCTTCTGATTATCAATAGTAATAAAATAATTTGTCTCATACCAAACAATAACTTCATTTGGTCATTTTAGTGAGGAAGAGAGATTCACAAAGATTTTCCAAACTTGTTAGTTTTGTATTTTTATGGCGATTCATCTTAAAAATAGTGTCTTGAACCTGGTAACATTATTTTCAAATTTGAAAGATCCCTTCATTACATTTTAAAACGTCTTACTGTGGCGTTTAAATCAAACAGCTGAAACATTTTTATGAATTTTTGTCTGTTAATTTACTTGTAAATGAAACAAATTTGATCATAACTAGTAATCAACATGCAAGTGTCAATATAAATGCAATATATGAGTTATCAATGAATCAAATTATTGACAATATTTTCATTAATTGAGCTGCTTTTGACATGAAATGAGGTGACTAAAAATGGTGACTTGAATGTCATAATGATTGAGAATCTAGAAACTGGTTAATTTACAATCTAGATATTCCACTAGAACAAGGTATCTGCCATGTTTAACAAATTTACATTTAAATGGTTGACAGGCACATTCTTGTGTTTTTGAACCCTTAAACAACATTTAAAGACACAGAACTGTCAAAAGGGGATCAAGGTATTGTATTATTCAAATTCAAATTCTTTTTCACAAGGTAGGATTTAAGAAAGTCAGATTCAAATCTTTATCAAGAATCACGAATTTTTCTTTCTGTAACATTTAGAAAAAGGGTAATAAAATTCAGGAATCCTAATCTATTTTTTGTACCTACTTAGATTATTGAAAGACAGCTCTATTTAATAAACATCTGGCAAAGACCTGGCAAAATTCTACATACATGTACAATGATGGCAGTTGATTTGGTTAACTCAAATTATCGATTTTTGATTCACTTTCTTTGTGCGAGATTGAAATTATGACAATGATTTCCTATGAAAATGCAACGACAAGGCTGCCGAGTGTTTGTGAAACACAATTCTAAGGAATTCAAATGCACTGTTCATATCTACAATGTTTTAAAAGATAGCGTGACTGGGATGTTTGGTATATTATTCAAGATGTATCAGATATAGTTTATGATATCATGTATATGTTTTTGTGGGATAATTCATATGAAACAATGATATCAACATTTGAACTTGAAGATGTAACAGTGACAAAACATACTCTAGTTAGTCACGTGTAGGATCTAATATTTTTTCGGTTAAATATCTGTATGTTGTGTTGGATGGATAAATGATTTGAATGATCATTATCATAAACAAAACAAAGATGACAAGTATCGAATTTGTAATGCCATACAAGCCTGGATGGTTCCAGGAGATTTTGATGTGAGGATTGTTCACCTATCAAAGAAATTTTCATCTTTCTAAAATAAGTCTTCGGAAGATAACATATTCTAGCCTTACCCTTTAGGCAATAAATAAAAATAGTTATCTTCAAATTATCTAGGTTTAATAGAAGGGCAAAGGTATCAAATACCGGGGACATAGCTCAGTTGGTAGTGTGTCCGCTCGTCACCCGAAACACCAGGGTTCGATTCCTAAAACCCGGTATCAAAGGATGAAAAGTTGGGGGTGCCTTGCTTGACACTCAGAAGATAAAACAACACATTAATCAGTGCTTCATCGTTGCTGTTGGTTACTTAGGGAAAACCAAAATTTTCAATATGTATGTTTATATACTGAGGACAATTGTTATTATTATCTATTGAAATTATATGTTCTGATTTTAAAAAGTAGGTAGGGAGTAGATAAGGTTGAATCCCATGAAGACCCCATTGGATCCGCCACTTGAGTTGCTGCAAGACAAGACCTTGTTGAGTGTGACCGGGATCACGAGTGCTGCTAGACCCTGTTAGGTGTGACGTGACCGAAGTGATCCTTGATGACGCACTGCGCAATCTTCCTTCTTCCTTCCATTAGGTCCAGGTACAGCTTCAGGAAGTACATGTGTGCAGGAAGTGGCGTCCCGATGTTACGCGAACTCTGAAGGAAGTTAAAGTACCATAGGGTGATGCAATGATTTTATGCTTTGATGTTGTAGAGAATACTAGAAATATTACAGGAAATGTGTAATGAACAGTCTTCATTTCTATCGGCTTGTCTTAGATTGAATTCTAGATATCAGTTCCACAGATTTGAAAATAATAATCAAGTGACATAACTACGTGCCTGAGTACCGTATATTTCAATGTACACGGCGACCTCGTACATAAGACGACAACCTTTCTCAGCCCCCCAAATTGCTGCCAAAATCATATATCTCATTAATAAGGCGACCCCCCTTCTAGCAGGTCGTTGAAACAGTCGACATGACAGACAACGTGTTGACAAGATTGCGTAAGGGTAAATTTAGGTCGGTAATTTTTAAGTGAAATGTCATGTGTAATTAAGAAATAAATAAGTTACTTACGGTGTTTGTTTTTTTATTCAATGATTTATCATTTGCTTCTGATAACAAGCAAGGCTACAGTCAACAAACTCCCATTACTGTGTCAGGTTTCGTTTTCATCATTCTCATTCAGAAATCTAAACAAACTTTCAGTCATCGTACTGGTAATGCTATATTTGTTTCAAGCCTTTTCATTGGTTAAAAGAACGGAAGTTGTAATAGTGCACCAATCAGAAAATCTAACACAAATTGCATATTGAAAAAACCTAACCGGTGTAAAGAATAATTGCTGCCTAGTAAAAACTGAGTTATACATCGCTTTCATAATTGATAAAATTATTTGGGCAGCATAATTTTTGTTAAATACATGCAAGAGAAAAATATAGTCACAATATCAGTCATTAAAACAATGTTAATTAATAAATTAATCATTATAAATTTATTGTTATCTTTATTTATGTCAAGTTATTTCATCGCGAGGTTCTATCTCGTATGACACCGACACTAAGATCGTATGTGATCGGCCAGCAAACACGTGTTGAATATATCTTTTGGTCCGGTACATGGATACTTTTGATTGATAAGTTATTTTGAATTTTCAATCATATTTCTCTCTATATTTTCATTTAAAAAGAACAATTATACAAAGGTATTTTATTTTACAAGATTAAATTTGAGATGACATCGATGATTGTGTAATGAACATCTGGTGTAAACATTGACTCGCTTGACTTGTTGGGTTGGCAGATACCCCTCACTTGGCCTCTAGTTTTTGACCTTGTGTATTGTCCGACCCCCTTCTTTGACCCCCCAATTTCAGGCATAAAAAACTCGCCTCATACATTGAAATATACGGTAAGATATATGATATATAGATATGTACCTCAGTGAGATGTGTCATAGCCTTGTCGTACTCCCCTCTCAAGGCATGGGCTGTAGCCAGGTTATACTGCATCAGCGCCTTCGCTCTCGACAGATCCTTCGGCACCCATGGATACAGTGCACCTGAAAGGTAACAATAACAATGAGGTCAAGCTCACGAGGATAAAGGACATAGGATAAAGGATGAAATAAGATCCTCCGGACTAAAGTTTGTTACATGGCCTTAAAAAAACATATTAAAGGATAAATCACAAAATGTGAGATAATAATAAGCCTAAGAAAATTAACTAAAAATATTTGCTAATAAAAGTTTAAAAGGGACCTTGAAAATCAGGTCAAGGTCATCAAAATGGTGAGGTATTATAGATATGAAAACGAGATGGACTATCCTTCTCTTAAAACAGCAGTAGCACATTTTTTGAAAATTTTATATATTAAATTTTTCACTGATAATTGTACGTTAATGATAAAAGAATTATTTTGATAGTGTCAAAAATCTCACAAGCCAATCATCCATAGTCAGAGGATTCACCTAAAATCCATTGGTGGCCATTTTGTGTGAACACCTTAAATTAATTTTGTGTAAGAAAAAGTAATCGCATGGCTAAACTTTACATTATATATTTGAATTATTAATGCTTCTTTTAGTTTAAATATATTGTCTTTAGATTGGAACCATTAATTTTTGTTTTCCTGACATCACCTTATATTGCCCCTAAAAATGTGCTTTTGCCCCTTTAAACCATAAAGACTAAAAAATCTGAGAATTTACCGTTCGTGACAGGAACATGTTTCAGTGTGTGAGAAAGGAAACCTACTTTTAGCCTCTGTACTGTCTGCAAGCAGATCCTTTTCTCCTTTCTCTCCCTTTTCCGACTTGTCTGAAAACAATCATCAAATCAGTACTTGATCTGCAACTTCACATCTATGCATACAGGCTGCTGTTTCAATAATGAGTAAGTCCATTCCTGTTGGTCAAATGTTTTCACCAAACAGGGATGCTTAATGAAATTTTCAGAAAACCAGATATGTGTCTATCCTAATGAGGATACCTCTAGGTTATTGTATGTTGTTTACTTGTTTAAAACTTCACCCGAGAGGACAGTTTACAGCATCACAACTAAGAAAGAGACAAATCTGAGATTTGCCAATTTCACAAGAGAGGCTCATATAGCTTGAACATGCACAGAGAAAAGTAGCATTTTCTTGACAACAGTATTAATGTCTACAGCAAAACGATGCATCTTAGGAATAAAGAAGTTGTTAATCCATATAAATTGTATTTCTTTACCAAAACCAACTTCTGAAATGCAACCAAAAGAAGTTCTGTTTGTACAACACCCGAAATCAATAAACGCCCCTCAAAGACACTCAATTGCATTTATGATAACTGTAATGGAACTGTTGCAAAAGCAATAAGTTTTTCAAACTTGCAAGGATTTATTCCCAGATAATTTTCTACTTGTCATGGGATGTGTACTGGGCTTGGTTCTACATACCACCAGATCTACTGAGATCAATGTTTGCCAATAACAGCCAATGTTTCTTACCTTGATCTTGGAACTTGTTTTCTGGTGGACAGACACTGATGTCACTGACCAGGTCAGGGTTGAGATGACCGATGCAGTCCGCTATTCGGTCCAGTTCAACCAAAGCTTCTGCCATGTACAAGTTTCCGACATATCTGTAATATATATTGGCAAAATCAACTTAGAACATTGGCTTCACATACAGCGTTTGGCTTAATGATAATCTTTTCACACCTACTAACCTCTTCAAAATCTGCTTTGAAAACAATTTCACCTGGGAGATATCGTTTGATGTCGCAAATTTAAATGATGATCAGTCAGTTTCAATGTCCAATAACGTAGGCAAAGACCAATTAACCACCAAAACTACAGCAGCATATATTTTTTCACTACTTACATGTTCAGACCATTATATTGTCTTCATTAGAACAGATGAAGACCATCCAATTGTAGAAACAAGCAATGAAGAACTACATATAGTAAAGATCTCTCTGGTTTGAGAGTTTATTCTCTTTTCTATCCCTTTCCAAATTTGGATGTATCATATGCACTGTTTTTGATATTAAGTAAGAGCCTCACCTCTGCGCCCCGGAGATGTGAGTCTGTTTAAGAAGGTTCTCAGCATGATGTAGAGCAGTCAGATGATCATTGAGACACAGCGAGACGTAGGACGAGGCAGCCAGGATAGAACAGCGAAGGTGGGCAACCTCCACCGCCTTCATAGGGTTACCAGGCGGGGCGGCTAGCATAGCAGTCTCTGGAGTCACCCTGCTGGTAAAGATAGTTTGACTATGTCAGCACCTTTCTGTTCTGATAAATTTCTTAATCTAGTAAGAAACAGAGTAGCCCTTACTACTGTGTTTTGCAATAAAATATAGTTTTGCCCTGAAATATTATAGTTAAAACAAGAGGCCATACACAAAGATATACCGTATATGACCGGGTATAAGCCGACCCCGCATATAAACCGACCCCCTTTCTCAACCCCCCAAATTCCAGTCAAAACCTAGTATCTCATGTATAGACCGACCCCCCTCTTCACAGCTCTATTTTGCTGACAGTAAGTCGATATGATGCCATTTGCATTGAAACTAAAAGCTCATGAATCCTCAAATGACACGTTAATTTTAAGACGTACATATTATTTTAAAAAACTATAAAAGAAATTATAAGTGTTCACTTACGGTGTTTGTTGTTTGTTTTAATCATATTACATATTATTCTCGACAAATTATTAACGAACCACAGTCAACAACCTTTGGTGCATGAAGTGTTTGCTGGAAATGAGATATTTGTTACAAGCTTTTTCATCGGCTAAATTATTGTGGCAGATGTATTGATTTGTAAATAAAGTATTTTAATATTATGAATATTCTCTCTCTCTCTTTTTAGCCTTATAATTACCAGGTACATTAAGGGGTTAAGCCTTTAGAGTTTGGCCCTGGTGAAATCCCATTATATAACTGCCCAAGCCATGACGCTCCTCAGCTAATTGGTCTTACTAACTGCCTGCACTTTTCAAATCATTCTGCACAGCTTTTTCACACTGATAAGACAGAATTTACGGACAGACAGAAAATGCAACTTTTAAGGTTAGTATATACATTTAGTATAAAGTAATATTGCATTTAACCTTTGCAGTATATATTCATAATTAAAGCATATCTATTTATCATATTCTAAATAGGTATTTATCAAGTATAGCATGTAAGTGTGCTGTGCATTATCTTCTAATTGTAATGCTCAAAACACTAAATAAATACTACTAATATATTCTTAACTTTTCTATCCCTTTTATGAGAGTTTGAGATGAGAGAATGTGTTTTAATAAAGTTTCTATATTTTAACTATGATAGGTGTAATTATAAAGGATGTGGAATAAATGCTTTCTTCATAAGTGTAGATATTACAAATATATTCCACATAACTATTATTTAATATTGTATTATTTTAACTACAGCAAATCCCGAGTTTCCCACGGCAGGTGCTGTTACGTGTGTAGATCACACCTCTGTACCACCCACAGGGTATGTGTAGCATCTATATATATACTTCATATGTCTTATCATAATTCTCATTACGCTTGTGTAATGAACTACCTTTTACATATCATTGTAAATAGTATCATCACGTAATGTGTGATGATGTGATCAGTTTCATATTATACACATATGAATTATCATGATGTATCAAGTATTGTTTAACAGCACATCATATTTCCAGAGTATGTGCCCGGTATGATAATGTTATTCATATAATGAGTAACCATAGTTTTATAGTTTATCTTCACCATATTCATATTGCTGTGTATTGAATTATATGTATTGTGTATCAATATGTATACTATGAGATATTGTGTGATGTATATTATATTATTATATTTGTTGTTACAGGGTGTCAAATCGATTACACGTTTACTCCAAGGAAATAAACGTTCTCACACCCCACAGGAAGTGTTGTCATACTTTGAAGCACGTTAACCCTGTTACATTATGTAGGTCAACCAATCAGCAAGTCGGTTTTAAAAAAGATCTACGATACATATTTGTGTATATAAAAGACGAAGAATAACGATCAGAAATATAACCATGAGCAAAAAATTATATAAGGAATGTTATTCGTTGTTACGAAATTATGATTGAAATTCAATATTAATGTAAAACATCGTGCTTTCACAAGTGTATCTTTGACAAAGATTTGATTGAATTTCGAAAAGATATGATTGATAAGTTTGGAAATATGTCTTAGTCAACAAGTCTTTTGAAGTGATAACTCTTGTTAATATTTGAAAAACCGGATTTCAATTGCCGATCGTGGATGCGAGTGAAGCCACATCGATCTGCCGAAATCTAACAGTATGTGAAGGTTGCTTGAATATATTTTCAACTTCCCTTTGCATATTAATATATCTTTATATATTTTTCAACTTATCTTTGTATAAACAACAACACAACAAAAGTATTTTTATTTTACAAGTTCAATATAGAAATGACCTCGATGATTGTGCATATTGCTTCCTGTGTAAACATCAACCCGCTAACTCGCTGGGCTGACGATACTAGTGTTTGGTCTCTTGATTTTTTTCATCTGCATCATATAACTCAGGTATAGACCGACCCCCCTCTCTGACCCCCTAATTTCAGGTGTCAAATTTTCGGCTTATACCCGGCCATAAACGGTACTTTGTTAATCACATTCGGCCACAAGGTCAATTGCTTGTGATACTATTATAAGTTACCATGTGTCCGCGAGTTTGATATGGAGATTTATCATGTGTCCGAGTTAAATATCAAACGAGAACGAAGATCGAGTTTGATATTTAACTCGGACACATGATAAATCTCCATATCAAACTCGCGGACACATGGTAACGAATTTATCTCGACGAGCACCCTTCCTAAATGCTTTAAATCTGGCTTGAAATATGAGAGTGATCAAAATGGCGACTGATCATATCAGTGTTACTCTCTTATTTAGCATTTTACAAATATAATTTTTATACCACCGTGTTAATCAACAAAAGTATAGTCTAGTACCAGAGCGAAGCGCCAGGTACTAGACGGAAATTGCGGATAAACGAAAAAATATCAAAATACCGAGCAATGCGTGCATTCCTAAATTTTGATTGTATGGTCACGTGACCTCGTGCATTCGAACATTATTCTATTTGAAGCAGCCGTAGAAACCCCGTTACTGTCATGGCGGACTGTCGGGTGGGGGCGAGCGAGTTTGATAGTGTCAAAGTTATGGATAAGTCAGGCATCATAGCAGAATGTACAGGTTGGTTAGAGAGTTCAATAAACAAATAGCGGTGACTTTTAACTTAACTGATGTTCATAGATCGGCTTTCTGTTTGCATAATTTGAATCTTGAGCTCGCTGATAGACAACCTCACTGCGAGTGAGCGGGTCAACAAGCCGTTGAGAAGCTGTGTGACTTGCTGATGTACTAAGCGGTACCCAATCTTTTATTTGAAGATCATTAATATTGTACTGAACCAATAAATGACTTGAGCATGCACAGGGTAATTCACCAAGCATACATGACGTTACGGCAATCGAGCGTATTGTAGCCTTTGTTTACCGAACAAAGGGTAAGGCAGATAACTCTTGACACTACGTCTTTGCTTGTTACTAGGGAAGCGCGTGGCCCAGTTTGACATAGCTAAATATACCTACGGCACGTGACCGGTTTTGACCAATGGTAAGCCGACATTGCTGTGCAAGTCGAGATAAAGTCTATTGTTAATGACGTCATTGATCATTTGTTGTTACGTCACTTAAAAACTGTACTTTATTGCAGAAATGCTGGGTAGAAACAATACAAGAATGCCATATTATATTGTCAGGAGAGCATTCTTAAATCATCAAATTATAAGCAGAGTCATGAATATACCGGAAGCTGCCTTGGCCTGTTTGCTGATTGATTTCCCCTTATATTTTTATTTATCATACAATGGATAGTGTTCTCGGCATAATAAAGCCAACGGATATTTTCGATATCCGTTGGGGTCATATACGAATAGAGATGCTAATTTCAAAGGTCAAGGTCGGAACTTCTTTTGAAAATTCCGATGACGTCACAAGCGTTTATATTTTGAACGCCTTTGGTAACGGAGAGAGACATGAAAATATAAATACTACAATGTATAGACACTAATTTAGGAAAAAGCAACAAAACTGTATGGTTCTTTAGCCACATGTATGACTTAGCAGTGGAAAAACACTGCCATCGTGAGTTGAATGAACCGACCGAACAAGTTTACTCACAGGTACCAAAGGAAGTTCAAGATTCATGCTTAAACACTTCATTTTCCGTTCTTCAGTGCTCTTTACTTTAGGCTTGTTTAGTTTTAGTTAGAGAATGCACAGCACATCTTCTTGTTTAGTTCTACGTTTATGTTGTTTTTTTCAACGCAAGCTGCCATTGCAACTTAACCGAAGGGAAGCAACTCTTGCCCCTGAGTGAGATAGACTTGCCCTCTTTTTTACTGGAAGGCGATAGAACGTGTGGTCAAATCCGTCAAAGACACGCTTAAATGTTTTTTATTTGAAAATCATCGGTTTTTATAGTCTTTTGAATTGTTAAAACTTTGGAGTAGTGAAAAAATAACTTAAACGGTATTTAAAGCCATTTATAAGAAGGAATTATATTTTGTCAATTCACTGTCACTGTCATTACATCGTTCATTTGCATATATCAATGAGCGCATCTTTAAAAGCAATGTCAACTATCAAAATGGTATTATCAAGCATTTATTTCGAATAAAATTTGAAATGACATTGTATGATAAAGAAGTTATCATGCTCGTGTGTTTTGGGATCGTAAATATCCTGCATTAGGAATAAACACTATGTATTTAGCTCGCCAAGGCTCGCAAAATACAATGTTTATTCCTAATGCAGGATATTTACGATCCCAAAAAACACTCTCATGATAACCTCTATTTATCCCAATTTATTTTGTACTAATGTATAAAATTGTGTTAAATCCTTTTGCATTCATTTTAGACAATCTTTATAACAAATGACAATACAGCATATTTGATATTTCTGGTACTGCATGAGTTACCTCCCTTAGAAAATATATTTATCCCTGATAGAGCTCTTTTCAGGGGACTAAATGAACATCATACCTGCCATCAGCATTATCATCAGTAGTAGTTGACGTCTTCTCAGCTACAAGAGGATCGTCCGGCAATAGAAGAAGGGCGTTACGTAGACACAGCGAGGCGAACTCTATAGTAGCTGATGGCATCGATGGTGTCGTGGTGCTGAAATGAAAACAACATTGTTAACCCTTAGTCTGCCAGTCCTTGAATATTTCAAATCTTTGTTGCCAATCATGAATCGCTTCTATCATTAGGGAGGGATTTCTGTAAATTTGTTCCTCAGAATACCTTTGTAACAAACATAATTTGTGGTTCATTCAAAATTTATGGTGTAAAAAATACAACTCCACCTATGACATTTATATTTTTAACCCTTCATCGTTAAGAAACCAATAATATTTACTTTTTCCTGGTTTTTGGCTTGTTCGGTGATTGGATTAACAGTATGCAACATAAGTGAGGCCATATTTTCCACATGATAAATGATATGTGGATTTTTGGGGTGACAAGGTAAATAATACAAATGTATAGAGCAGTGTCTGACCTTGGTTTCATCTTGCTGACCCCTGACCCCAGGATGAGTTTGCGATGGATGCCGCTCCCCACTGACCCCTGGATGACCTCCAGCCTCTTCTCCAGACTCCGATCCTCATCATTGTTCTGTAGAGAACAGTCTCAAATAGTCATAATGCAAGGTTATCAAACAAGTTCTTCTCTTTCAATAATCTCAGTTTCAAGCATAAAGACAGATGTCCCAAATCCGCCAATTCTAAAAAACAGTAGGATTACTAGGAAACCTAGCCTGTCCTGAAAATTAATTGGTCAATTCCTTAGGGGAAAAAAAAGGAAAAATTTAAGAAAGTTACAAGTGCTGACCAAAAAGTAACCAGTCCTGGCACAAAGTAACCAGTTTAAGGACTGGCGGATGGGCTATATTTTAAACACTGCTAAAAAATCTGAAAAAAAAGAGAAGAATTTTCACATATCACAAAGTATTACAGTCTTGACAACCCCAACAATAGATGTCTCTTGGCCATTCGTCGAGTGACATGTTTATCAAACTTCAAGCACATTATCACCGGAAACATAAAAGGTACCCACTTCTCTGTTAGCCTGTATGCAGCACTCGGCCAGTCTGAGCCAGAGTCGCGGGTTAACCTGATAGACCTGCACCGCCTCCACCAGACAGTCGAAGGCCGCTTGAGGCTGTCCGCAGTGCAGCAGTTGTATGCCCATGTTGTACAGGAGCTCGTAGTGGCGGCTCATCCCGCGCTTGTCTAGAGGCTTGTCTGCAAGAAGGAGGGAATGCTGTAGTTACATGAGGATAAGCACATGTTATAGATCTAAACTACTTATCAACAAGTTGATTTAAGAGTGCTTATTTCTCTACACTAGATGAATTTTCAGAGGTACAAGATAGAAAACGAGCAAATGTTGGTTGTCCTTACCCTTTCATAGTGTTGGAAGGGTAAAATACACCTACTTGCCTTTTTTGTAGTTTGGGATATCTACACTACACAAATTTATGCTGAAAATGTGAGATAAATCTATAGTTGATAAGCTTAGAATGGACGCATTTTTAATTGACTGTATAAGAAGTTGCAACAAGATGAAAACTTCAGGTGTTGATATTTTTTGTACTTATTTCATGTTTTGAGAGGTTAAACTAGCTAAGCATATACTTAAAGTGGCTTCACTTCTTATTGCTGTCATTTTTAACTGAGTGTGTACTCTTCTTTATCAAGTTGACGAAAATAAATCTTTAAGGGTTTCTACCAAAAGTGACAGGTTTCAAATGAATTTAGTTAAAATGATGTGCAATTGATATATGTCATACTTGGATGTCACCTTCCACAAAAAATACCCCGATAGAACTGTCCCTTTAATTACGAGGTCTCTCCTCTCAGCAATATGTCTGCAAATTGCATTTTTGAGAGGCTAAATCAGATGATAAATGACTGAGGAGCTCAAGATTACACGGTACATCCAGTAGAACATGGAAATAGCGAACTCAGATTTAACGAAAATCAGAAATAATGAACACATTTCTAGGTCCCGTCAAAAGCCCTATGCATGGCGGCCAAACGTGAGTAGCGAACACCGCATATAGCAAACTAAATTGTTTGCTCCCTTGGAGTTCATTATATCCATGTTCTACTGCATATATTTAAGTGTTAAAAGTGTATCAACTGTAAACGTTTTACTCACATTCCTATCCAAAATATGTCTTCAATGGGCTCACCAGATACTAAATAACAAGATAGCTATTTATTTGAGGTTTACCTATATTTCCTCAAAAAGAACATTAACTTACTAGGACCCCCTGCAGCAGCCTCCTTGAGAGCATTCTCATTCTCCTGGACGGCCCTGCGGAAGTAGAAAGCTCCCAGGTGGTGTTTGCGCAGGTGGAAATGTATGCAGCCCATGTTGTTGAAGTACATCATGGGGAGACACTCTGACGAGTTGGTGAACACCTGGGCTTGTGGATCAGTGCCCAACATCTTCATAGCTTTCCTCAGGTTCCCTCTCAGGTACTCAAAGTTACTCTTCTGGTAGACCACAGAGGTGTTCTGGAAATAATGATTATAATAATGATGATGATAATAATAGCTTTACTCAGGTTCCCTCTCAGGTACTCAAAGTTACTCTTCTGGTAGACCACAGAGGTGTTCTGGAAATATTGATTATAATAATGATGATGATAATAATAGCTTTCCTCAGGTTCCCTCTCAGGTACTCAAAGTTACTCTTCTGGTAGACCACAGAGGTGTTCTGGAAATAATGATTATAATAATGATGATGATAATAATAGCTTTCCTCAGGTTCCCTCTCAGGTACTCAAAGTTACTCTTCTGGTAGACCACAGAGGTGTTCTGGAAATATTGATTATAATAATGATGATGATAATAATAGCTTTCCTCAGGTTCCCTCTCAGGTACTCAAAGTTACTCTTCTGGTAGACCACAGAGGTGTTCTGGAAATAATGATTATAATAATGATGATGATAATAATAGCTTTCCTCAGGTTCCCTCTCAGGTACTCAAAGTTACTCTTCTGGTAGACCACAGAGGTGTTCTGGAAATAATGATTATAATAATGATGATGATAATAATAGCTTTCCTCAGGTTCCCTCTCAGGTACTCAAAGTTACTCTTCTGGTAGACCACAGAGGTGTTCTGGAAATAATGATTATAATAATGATGATGATAATAGCTTTCCTCAGGTTCCCTCTCAGGTACTCAAAGTTACTCTTCTGGTAGACCACAGAGGTGTTCTGGAAATAATGATTATAATAATGATGATGATAATAATAGCTTTCCTCAGGTTCCCTCTCAGGTACTCAAAGTTACTCTTCTGGTAGACCACAGAGGTGTTCTGGAAATAATGATTATAATAATGATGATGATAATAGCTTTCCTCAGGTTCCCTCTCAGGTACTCAAAGTTACTCTTCTGGTAGACCACAGAGGTGTTCTGGAAATAATGATTATAATAATGATGATGATAATAATAGCTTTCCTCAGGTTCCCTCTCAGGTACTCAAAGTTACTCTTCTGGTAGACCACAGAGGTGTTCTGGGAAATATTGATTATAATAATGATGATGATAATAATAGCTTTCCTCAGGTTCCCTCTCAGGTACTCAAAGTTACTCTTCTGGTAGACCACAGAGGTGTTCTGGAAATAATGATTATAATAATGATGATGATAATAGCTTTCCTCAGGTTCCCTCTCAGGTACTCAAAGTTACTCTTCTGGTAGACCACAGAGGTGTTCTGGAAATAATGATTATAATAATGATGATGATAATAATAGCTTTCCTCAGGTTCCCTCTCAGGTACTCAAAGTTACTCTTCTGGTAGACCACAGAGGTGTTCTGGGAAATATTGATTATAATAATGATGATGATAATAATAGCTTTCCTCAGGTTCCCTCTCAGGTACTCAAAGTTACTCTTCTGGTAGACCACAGAGGTGTTCTGGAAATAATGATTATAATAATGATGATGATAATAGCTTTCCTCAGGTTCCCTCTCAGGTACTCAAAGTTACTCTTCTGGTAGACCACAGAGGTGTTCTGGGAAATATTGCACATGAGTCAGTTATCTGAAGATAGACTGAAATGGTCTATGGCCACTTTCTGGATTAATAAAAATGGCTAACAATTTGAATTATATTCAACTTCGGACGGTAACCTGCCTAAATACGGCTTTTAAATACACTGTCTAATTAGCCCCGGCGAACAGAATCTGTGATCACTCAAAAAGGATATAAAATGCTGATTTAAAGGGGCAGTAGCACGTTTTTAGGGGGAATATGAGTTGATGTCAGGAAATTGAAAATAAATTATTCCAATTGACAGGTAAAGTTATCAAACTAAACGACGATATAATATATCCAATATAAAGTGTAAAGTTAAACCATGCGATTCCTTTTTCTTATAAAAATAGAGCCATTGGCTCTGTAGCTCATCAGTTCATTACATTTCCATAGATAATGGTACTGGAGAAATTGATCTATTGTTCTTCAAAAAATACATTACATGACCTCTTTAAAGGGGCAGTAGCACGTTTTTAGGGGGAGTATAAGATGATGTCAGGAAAATGAAAATTAATGGTTCCAATTGATAGACTATGTACTTAAACTAAATGGAGCAGTAATAATTCATATATATAACGTGAAGTTTAGCCTTGCGATACCTCTTTCTTACACAAAATGAATTAAAGGTGTTCACACAAAATGGCCGCCAATGAATTTTATGTGAATCTTCATACTGTGTCCTCTGACTATGGATGATTGGTTTGTGTTATGAGATTTATGATACTATCAAAGTAATACATTTAGCATTAACTTATAGTTATCAGTGAAAAATTGAAAATATAAAATTGTCAAAAAACGTGCTACTGCCCCTTTAAGCAAAAACAGTATTCATAACAATATTTTCTTATTAAAGTTATTGTCTATGTTTGGTAATAAATTTAACTATTTATTCTTACCGAGCTAGAACTTCATTATTTACATTAATATTTACTTTAACATTTGCTACAATTTTCTTTCTTGTCAACTCTACAGTTTATGTGATGCCTTGGTCAATTGCTTCTCAGCAGGCTGTTAAGTCAAATACTAATTGTGAATCTAATGACATCATCGCCAGTAATTATGATAGACAAATTTCTGATTTAGATTATCGTCTTTTTATCTCTTTTCCTTATCTGAAATCAGTATGTATGTGCAATTATCATTACATTTAAGTATAATGTACTTAAATGTAATGATAATTGCACATACTTACTTTTGCAAGAGGTAGGGCAGTTTGAAATTTAATACTGAGTGCTAGAATGCTAGCATATTTCTTAAAACTTTCTTACAAACATCAGAGAAAAGATTTATGTAATTGATAATCTTTGATTAAAGGGTCAAGATATTTACCATTCCCTGGGCGCTGAGGATGGACTTGAGTTCCCGTTTACACAGTTTCATCGACTTCAACATTATCAGGCAGCGGATCTTGTACTGTGGGATAAACATCAAAATATTGAAGGATATCCTTTGGAGGAAAATCATGCAATGTGTTATCTGATAAAAGAGAGATTTTCAATTGTCTATGAGGCAATAAAATTTTGGGTTTTATGCTAAATATGATGCCTTAATCAACATTATCAAATATCTCATTTTTCATTGTGATGTTTGTAAAATTAAGACTTTGATGTGACAGCTGGTCTATGACATTGCATTCAAAATGTGATCACAGTGTGTGTTCCTGATGAAGACATAGCGCAACATCATGTATATTGACTGACTGCAAGACATATACAATGTCTTGCAAGGACATTGTGCCTGCCATACTGCAAAGGGCACTAGAATGAAATCATGAAGGCATGGTTATTTCTTACCTGTGTGCCTTAATGGCACACTTGATACATCATCGAAAGAGAATGTTTTGTAAATTGACAGTAATGATCACAGTTTATTGAAAACATAAGTGTTGACATCATCTGGGCTCAGGGATAATTTGATGATTATTACATAATGCCCAATTAATTTAAACATAACAACACAAGGTTTTATATATTTTTAGAAATGTCAAGTCTTGGAATACTAAATGATTAGGTTTGGTCTTTCATTGATCATGTTATGTCCAAACAAACAGCTAAAATTGCAATGGCACAAGTAAAAGATTAAGTGGGTTCCTTTGGGCACACTTGATAAAAAATAGAGCCAGTGGCTCTGGCAAATGTGGTTCCTCCCTTACTTTGGACCACAGGGTCACCAAATGTACAATTTGGATTCCTCCTTATCTGACTTAGGAGTTTGCACACAAAGTTTCAGCTTTTTAGGCCTGATGCTTCTCGAGAAAAAGATGAAATTAGGTTAGAGTGTGTGGCCCCTGAGGCCCTTATTAGGGGCCACAGGGCCACACAATCTATAAATCATAATCCTCGCTAGTCAAAGAGTATATTCACAAGGTTTCAGCTTTCTGGGCCTATTGCTTCTGGAGAAGGAGATGAAAATAGGTTGTAAGGGTGTGGTCCCTCTGGCCCTTAATAAGGGTCAAAGGGCAACCAAAGCTACAATTTATAATCCTCACTAGTCAAGGAGTCTGTACACCAAGTTTCAGCTTTCTAGGCCGTATGCTTTCGGAGAAGAAGATGAAAATAGGTTTTTAGGGCATGGCCCCTGTGGCCCTTATTAGGGGTCACAGGGCCCTCAAAGCTACAATTTATAATCCCCACTAGTAAAGGAGTATGTACACCAAGTTTCAGCTTTCTAGGCCTTGTGGTTCTGGAGAAGAAGATGAAAATAGGTTTTGAGGGCACGGCCCCTGTGGCCCTTAATAGGGGTCACAGGGCCACCAAAGCTACAATTTATAATCCCAACTAGTCAAGGAGTCTGTACACCATGTTTCAGCTTTCTAGGCCTTATGGTTCTGGAGAAAAAGATGAAAATAGGTTTTTAGGGCGTGGCCCCTGTGGCCCTTATTAGAGGTTAAAGGGCCACCAAAGCTACAATTTATAATCCCCACTAGTCAAGGAGTCTGTACACCAAGTTTCAGCTTTCTAGGCCTTGTGGTTCTGGAGAAGAAGATGAAAATAGGTTTTGAGGGCACGGCCCCTGTGGCCCTTAATAGGGGTCACAGGGCCACCAAAGCTACAATTTATAATTCCCACTAGTCAAGGAGTCTGTACACAAAGTTTCAGCTTTCTAGGCCTTGTGGTTCTGGAGAAGAAGATGAAAATAGGTTTTTAGGGTGTGGCCCCTGTGGCCCTTATTAGGGGTTACAGGGCCACCAAAGCTACAATTTATAATCCCCACTAGTCAAGGAGTCTGTACACCAAGTTTCAGCTTTCTAGGCCTTATGGTTCTGGAGAAGAAGATGAAAATAGGTTTTTAGGGTGTGGCCCCTGTGGCCCTTATTAATGGGTTAAAGGGCCACCAAAGCTACAATTAATAATCCCCACTAGTCAAGGAGTCTGTAAACCAAGTTTCAGCTTTCTAGGCCTTGTGGTTCTGGAGAAGAAGATGAAAATAGGTTTTGAGGGCGCAGCCCCTGTGGCCCTTAATAGGGGTCACAGGGTCACCAAAGCTACAATTTATAATTCCCACTAGTCAAGGAGTCTGTACACAAAGTTTCAGCTTTCTAGGCCTTGTGGTTCTGGAGAAGAAGATGAAAATAGGTTTTTAGGGCGTGGCCCCTGTGGCCCTTATTAGGGGTTACAGGGCCACCAAAGCTACAATTTATAATCCCCACTAGTCAAGGAGTCTGTACACCAAGTTTCAGCTTTCTAGGCCTTATGGTTCTGGAGAAGAAGATGAAAATAGGTTTTTAGGGCGTGGCCCCTGTGGCCCCTATTAAGGGCCACAGGGCCACCAAAGCTACAATTTTTAATCCTCACTAGTCAAGGAGTCTGTACACAAAGTTTCAGCTTTCTAGGCCTTGTGGTTCTGGAGAAGAAGTCGAAATTCCACAAAGTTTACGGACGGACGGATGGACGGACGGACGGACGCCGGACAACATGCCATGCCATAAGCCCATCGGGCCTTACAGGCCAGATGAGCTAAAAATTAATTTCGATCTCTGCTATGTTTTGGTAATTACGATGTTGACTGACCAAGCTTATTCTAGATCTCCACATCTCTGCAGTTTGTTCCGTCATCTCCTTGATGTCTTTGTCTCCCTTGTCTGGCGTGTTTCCCCCGGAGTGTTTCCCGTTGAAGTAGGTTTTCTCCATGTAGTTCAACATGCCCATAGCTTTCTCTGGCTATAAGGGAGAAGGAATTTAAAGTTATTTTACAAAGAGAGTCCAACCAAACAGTGACTTCAATTTAACATGAGTTAAGTTCATAAAACTCAGAAATAGTTTCACTTTATAAATGATTAGTATCAGTATCATTAAAGATTAAATCAGTATGAAAACAAACTCTATTTGTGATGAAGGAAAAAGCAATATCTTGAACAAGTATCTTGAAAATGAAATTTTCTCTTACCTGATATGTGCACAAGTAGAGCTCAACCAACAAACTCAACACTTTCCGTGCTAAACCCTCATCTGAAAAAGATACAATGACTGATGAGTTTCTTTTTCCATATCCTTATTTCCTCTAATAATCGCCGGGTCTCCAATAAGCGCCAGGGGGTCATTAGTAGTTGAGAAAATAAGCGCCGGGCCTCTAATAAACTCCAGGTCCTAACCATTAGAAAATGTACTACGGTAGTTCATAAACAAAGAGAAGTATGGAATATCTCACCAGGAATTGGGAAAGACATCTCTGACAATGGTCCAATTTCAAGCTTTTTGATAATTCTCTGAAATTTCAATGAGCTTTTGCCCTTCCATCAATAGTAAACTTCTTAATGTGCAAAATGACTCATGCTGATCCAGTCAATTTTTAAATAAGAAATAAAGAGCTAACAATACCTAGAGGTTCGATACACTGGAATAGTTTGTCGAGAAGAGACAAAGCCGCTCGGTACTGTCGAAGATGGTAAAGCAGCACTGATTGGTTGTAGTAGATGTATGCATGATCCATATCCTCCAGATTATCAAATGCATCAGGGTTAATCGGGAACTGAAAAAATATGCAAATATGATGTTAAACTTTCTGTAGCAATTTTATATTTTTATTTACTATTTGCAATAAAATATTCTTGCACTTTAGCGTGTCTAGTCCATTGCAAGCTTTGAACCTTTACCCTCAGGCGACATCTTCAGCACTGACAATACCATCAGCCAACCAACGTCTATGCCTCAACAAGGGACTCAACAAATGTCAATAAAAAATTTACAATTGCATATAGAGTGATCAGATAGATAAGAATATAGCCTTTGTTCACTGTGTAAATGGCAAGTACTTCTAAACGATTTTCCTCATCAAATTTAAGTCTTGGATTTTCTTTTTCTTCTTCAGGCTTCACAAATATTCGGGTCAGAGACTCTTTCTGAATGTTCTTGACTCCAAGGTGTGTAAGAACATGGATACACATGCACCTAGGAACTATTATTAATATAGCGTTGGCATTTAAACTCATTTGACATAACATCATTCGGTCATTTCTAGACAATGTGATCTTTCACACTCCAAAGGTACATTTTGCATAATGAATTACGATATATCAAAATGTTACTTTCCTTTGTTTTGGAATTATAAATTTAACAGAAAAAGAATACCCTTTCTTCATCCAGGAAGATACATTCAGATGATTTAACTTTTAACCTAAAAAAAATTACCAACAACATATATGTTTTTAGCCAAAATTCAAACTTGTAGAGATGAAAGGGTAAAACTTTTTTTATGAAACATAGTTGAGTAAAAAAGAAATTATGATAATCAATATGTAATCGGTAGACACCCAGAATTTGATTTCAATAGAATACTTACGCTATTCAATTTCTTTCTAAATTCATCAACATTTCGACATCCACTGTTGAAAAACTCAGCTACAGCTTTGTTATGAGCAACTTTGACGTCAGACGACCGCTGAGATACCAGCTTGTTCAATGCAGACATGCATTGACTGTAGTGCTTATTTTCAAATTCCTTAAATGCTGTGCTTCCCAGTTCTCTCTGTTGTTCTGTGACACTGGGTAACGACGGTGTGCTGTCTTGTACCTCCACATGATCATCAGCTTTTGTGTCGGCCATCCTTTGTATCAATTATAGACAACCTGAAACATAGCCATTAAAAGCGTCAGCATCAGAATATTTATTTTTTATTAGTACATATACAGTAAACCCTGGTCATAATGCCAAACTGGATATATATAATGCCAATTGCCAATGCTTTTTGGAACAAAAATCAGTTTTCTATGACTATAATGCCAATGAAAACACACTGTTTAGGATATTGTTTTAATTTATTAAGGTTAATTGGCGTTGCTTAAATCAGTTAACTTGGTGTATGTTGCATAAATACTTTGATTGGTGGTTAATAGGCATTGATTACTTGAGTGACATTCCACTTGCCTCAAACTGATTGACAAAATTCATCACTTCTTTAAGTAGTGGCTTTTTTGCAGACATGTTTCTAAAGCCTAACCTGGGTGTAATGTCAATCTGGATATAGTGCCATAATTTCTCTTGGACAAATGGTGGCTTTATAACCAGGTTTATTGTATTTCATACAGGATACTTAGCTATTAAATCTGCTCTCTTTATTTAGCAAATCAAAGTTAGCTTTATTGTTCATTTAAACAGGAGACTGCTTTATCATTGAGCTTTAGTAAAGATAGTCTGCTTTTGTGTCTGTCATCTTTCAAATTAATCAAAAACAACCTAAAAACAAATATTAGCAGCATGTTTCTGATGTGTACAGAAGATCGCTTTATCATTGAGGTTTGGGGAGAGAAACAACTCAATTAAATATCTAAAATTTGCAAAATAATATTAGCAACATGTTCCTTACAAACAGCATAATGATTATTTTCTTTCAAGTAGAGTCCAAGGCATATCTAATTTGTTGCAGCTTCCAGCCTGTTTTGCCTTGGAAGGATTTTTCCTCCTGGAGCCAATTAACATCTAACAACAATCAACACATGGAATAAAAGATAAACCCTTTGGCTATTACTCAGACAACTGTCTTACTAAAGATAGTATGCAGATGGCTTTGCGAGAGAGAGCATTTGGACAGTAAAACCTTTGATCTACTGTTTATCCAAATAGTATGCGACTCTTTAAGCAGTTTACTGGTACTCAGATGATAATCATCTGCAATAACTTAAAAAGTTATATTCCTAGACAATTAAAGATATATGGATTAAAATGGTCTTTAAAAAGGATCAAAGGAGGACAGGGAAGGGGAACATAACGACAGGAGGAATGCACTTTACCGGTGATAACCGACGGCAATGGCAATGATAAGTTGACAACCTATAACCCTAAAAGATCATTAACTGGAATCCGAGATTAATACATAGCCATGAAACATTTTAGGGCTAAAGAAGACAATTAAACACAGATCCTAGGGCTAAAAAGATATAAACACAACCGATGTATGTCCGGTAAAATGCAGTCTATAGACCCGTGCCAGTTATATTCGGACAGTGACGTTTTTTCCATGGGCTTGCATGTTAATTTGGTGTAGCAAAAATAATTGTCATGAAAAAGGCTCTTATTGTATTATAATCAAACTTAGCAGATTGAATTAAAATCATCTCAGCTTAAAGTACATAATTTAAATTTTATTATCAGATTATTATTTAAGTTATAAATATATGTACAAAATTAAGACACCTGTCTCATAGGTTGCCCTTATAAACTTGTTCACAGTTATGTACATAATCTGATTAAATTACGGTCGTTCTTTATATAATCGACTGAAAATTAAACAGAAATTATGAGGTTGTAGCTGAGATGATTTGTAACAAATGTGCAAAAAATGAACAGAATCCGACGGAAATTAAATGCGTGAAAATTGTAAATGCTACAGCAATTTAACATGCAAGTCTATGGCAATAACGTCACTGTCCGAATATAACTGGCACGGGTCTCTTTACTTGACTAACTTATTAAAATATAACTAGAAAGCCTGAAAGGAGACAAAACAAAACATGTAAAGAAACCTTTGTTGAATATATAAATTATGACTCTTTTGATGACATTAGATTTTTCACAGTGAAAGATTATCTGCAGCGAAGCATTACAATAAACACTTTTAAAATATTACTAAATGTTAAGTTAGTTTGTGTCCATTCTTTTTTAGACCTCCTGTTTGAAGCGTTCTTCGCGTGGTTCAAGGGAGGTCACTCTTGATGTACAATATTGCAGACAAAATATGAACTATTAAAAATAACGAATATGGATTCTTAAAGAGGAAAGTATATCCTTTTTATGGTTACCATGATAAAACCTATTATACATAAAAGCAACGATTTTAAGAATAATAAACAGAATGCATCTCTTCAGAAGAAACAACGAATATATTTGATGAAGGAATACAAGTTCGTTTTTAAAATCCAACTTTTAATTTAATGGTTGACTTCCGGTCAGCGTGAAACAAGCGGTGGAAGAACGTTGTTTACTTTTAGTAATCGTTTATGCTGTATATAGCGATACTCTTCCAACTGTCCTCAATTATTCAGTGAGTAAACGCATAAAGATGTCGTCTCCAGAAGTTGAACGATTTGAAATAACTGACAGGGATTTGGACGATGCATACAATCCGAAAATGTTTCGACAATCCAAAAACCAAGCAATCTATGGAATATGGGCTGATAAGGAGGATTCGGATGACGGGGAAGCCAGGCCCAGTTTTGGGGGTGGTAGGAAGAAAAAAGATTACACTGCCCCAGTGAGTTTCATAAGTGGAGGATTTAAGAAAGAACTAAAGAAAGATGATATGTCTGGCAGTGACTCAAAAGTTGCACCAGTTGTTCAAGAAAGGGTTTTCAGTCAGGGAAATAAAGTCAAGAAAGGCGCAACGCCACATTACATGAAAGGTCATCACGAAACAAGAGAGTTTGGTAACTGGGAAAAACATACTAGAGGAATCGGTCAAAAACTGTTACAGAAAATGGGTTATAAGCCTGGTGAAGGTTTAGGAACTACTGGCCAAGGTATTACAACTCCTGTTGAGGCTGTAAAACGTAAAGGAAAAGGAACCATCGGATTCCATGGGACAGAGCGGTCAGCTCGGTCTTTGGTGGACTTCCCAGTTCAAGATCCTGATGAGGAAGAAGAGAAAAAATTCCAGAAAGATTTGCAGCAGTGGAAGCGATCTGAACAAAAAGTTCAAAAGCCGAAGTATGTTTATAAAACTGCTCAACAAGTTATCAGTTCAGGTCCAGTACGTAAAAAGAAGACTGTTGACGTGAAATCAAGCAAGGTCAAGGTTATTGACATGACTGGGAAGGAGCAACGTGTCTTGACGGGATATCATTCAATCTCAAATAGACATGATAAACCAGATGAAGAAGAACCAATTATAATGGATGAACGACAGAATCAAGCCTTTGATATGCCGGAACTGTTGCATAATTTAAATTTGTTGGTCGATATGTCAGAAGAGGATATTATTCTCAATGATCGGAAATTAAAACATGAGAAAGACTCAATAGTAAACATGGAACATGAAAAGAAAAGGCTTGACGCTATTTGTACAGAGGAAGAAAAACATCTCAATAAATTGTCAAAATTGGTTGACATCATTGAGAACTGTGAAAAAAGGACTCAAACCTCGTGTGAAAACCCACTGACTTTAGATGAATGTGTGGACATCTTTAAAGTAATGCAGAAAGATTTCTATGAAGAGTATAAGATGTATGATATGGATTCACTCGCCATTGCATTAGTATTTCCTCTCATGAAGGCTTTCTTTGCTCCTTGGGAACCCTTGAATGAGCCAGGTAAGAAGAGTTAACTATTTACACAAATTGATATTTAAACAGGACACATAACATTTCAGTTGGGATGGATTTACTCAATGCTGATAATTACATATTGTCTAGATATATTCATGAATGCTACACATTTACATGCTTTGTCAAGGATTGACATAAATTTAACTACTTTTATTGTTTCCAAATCTTATTGTAATATCTTAAAATATCATTAATATGAATGATATTCATCATATTACCTCACACACCGTTACCTTCTTAAGCCAATGGCCAACCATAGAGTTCAGTACTCCCATTTGTTAAAATGTCTTCCTTTCTTACTGGCTACTACTCAGAACTGTAAAAAATGCAGTTGATATTATCACTGTCAAAAACAAGTTAATTTGGAGCTATTATACAAGCAATTGTCTTGATTTACAGCTTATGTATGACTTTGTAATTTGTAGGTTATGGGGTCAACACGGTCAAGGAATGGCGGGTGTTGCTGGAAGAACCGACTGGTCAACACCACGATATCAACGACATGGACACATACCAGAGACTCGTCTGGGACACATGGCTGCCCCCTGTCCGCAGTGGAATCCTTCGATGGAATGTCCGAGACTGCGACCCTCTCATCTGTCTTCTTGAAACCTGGCAACCAGCTCTACCTCGTTGGATCATGGAGAACATCCTGGACCAACTTGTGCTACCAAAGCTTCTGCAAGAGATAGAAACCTGGAACCCACTGACCGACACGATGCCAGTTCATGCATGGATCCACCCCTGGTTACCCTTGATGAAAGATAAGCTTGAACCCTTGTACGCTCCAATCAGACACAAGCTTGCAAATGCTCTTGTCAGCTGGCATCCGTCAGACATATCAGCCAAAATTATCCTCCAGCACTGGGTCGGAGTGTTCAAGCCTGGTCACATGGACGCCTTCTTAGTGAAGAACATTCTCCCCAAGCTGACCCAGGCAGTCGGGGAGATGATCATCAACCCTCATCAGCAGATTCTGGATCCCTGGAGATGGTTCATGTCCTGGCATGGAATCATTTCAACCCAGCATCTTATTGTTGTCCTTGACAAAGCCTTCTTTCCAAGATGGCTGCAGGTCCTCTGTGGCTGGCTGAGCAACATGCCCAACTTTGATGAAATCACCAAGTGGTACATGGGCTGGAAGTCGCAGTTTCCAGAGGACATGAAGAACCATCCCGTCATCAAGGAGAACTTCAACAAAGCTCTGGAGATCATGAACAATGCAGTGTCGGGACACTTCCAGCCTGGAGTGAGAGAAAACATGGCTTACTTCACTCACACTGAACGTAGACAAATGGACGTTCAGCCTCCTGTTCAGCCTGCTCAGCAGCAGACGCCAATGCAGACGGAAACAATGCATGCAGCTCGAGCTGTCAACACTTCAGTTCCAACAAGCTTCAAGGACCTTATTGAAAGAAAAGCTGGCGAGAACAATATTTTGTTTATGCCTGTTCCAGGAAAGTCACGTGAAGGACACCAAGTTCATAGATTCGGGAACCTGCAGATATACCTCGATCGTAATGTTGTGTTCATGTATACCGGCAGCACTCAGAGCTGGGTTCCAGTCTCTCTTCAACATCTAATTGATAATGCTGTTAGGTAAAGGAGCTTTAGTGATTTGAAAGTATAAGATAAAGTGCTACAGTGTACCTTTGAATTCTCCCTTTCACTGGCACCTGTTTGTCATAAACATCTTATTGATGCTGTTTGGTAAAAGAGCTCAAGCCTCTATGTATGAATGAAAGTGTTTGAAGAAATGAAGAAATGAGAGGTCCGAATTCTCTCTTTCCTAGGCACCCATGTCTCTTCAATGATGCTGTTAGTAAAAGATCTTTTGAAGCCTCAAAGTATCAATTAAAGTGCTACCATTTACCATTGAAAACAACAAGAGGTTTGGAAGCTGTTTCTCTCTAACATCTTATTGATAATGCCTTTGTGTAATGGAACTTATGCAATCTCAAGTATTCGTAAAAATGCTCCCATGTCGCCTTGGAATAACCCTTTTCCTGTTACCCGTGATTTTTCAAAATCTTATTGATAAAACTGTTAGGGTAAAAGAGCTTTTGTGGTTGGACAGTATCAATGCTAGTGTACCCATGTACCCTTGATTTCACACTTCCCGCATCAGTCGTTTATCATTTTTTTTTTTAGGAGTTGAGGCACATTGAGGTGAAAGTGCACTATATTGTCTTCAACTATACCAATGATGAATTTAAGCCACAGAGGATTATGTTGTAGACAACTTACTGAAAGAAACCAAAGAGAACTGAAATAATGGGACACATGCTCTAAGATGTTGTTTTTTCTCAAAGTTTGATGAATGTTGAATACAATTATTCAAAAAAAAATTGTTTGGAGATACATAAAGAACCAACAGAAAATATCTAGATTTATATGAACCAATAGAGCTCTGTTTTCACAGTTAGATAAATGTTTGACAGTTGATATTTCCAGTGAAATGAGCTTGTACTATTAATTAGAAATGAAATCATAAAATAAGTATACAAGGAAGTCTTTATATGGATGGTGTGTACAGGCTAAACTTTGCAAGTTGTCTCAAATACCCAAAGCAAACCAAGTCTTGTTATGTCAATGAATTGTTCATTAAGCCTTTGAAGAGCTTTTACAAGACTATATATTCAACTGTTATAGCAAATTCTTGTTATAGACATATCATTATCAAACAATTGTTGGCTTCAGTTGTTGTTAATAAAAAATGAAAGAAAGGTTTTTGACAGTTTTCAACATTTCAATACTATTTTTGCTTGTGTGAGAAGAAATATGTCATTGAATTTGAGCAATGACTTAGAATAAAACCTGTTGATATGTTGAGGTGTTTTCATTTATTATTCACCTGGAGATATTGATTATAGATGTCATGTGAAATGAATCCAGATATATTCCAAGGAGATTACACTGATTATTTTTTACATATGGAAATACGATTCAATATAAGAGAGTAGTTTGGCAATATTGCAGCCTTTAACGGGGAGCCCAGTTTACGAAAACTATTTAAATGTGATAGTTTGTAAAGAAAACATGCATTTACTCTTATATTCAAACTCATTGACAGATCAATCTCAATAAATTAATATATATCTTGCTTCAGTCTGGTTAACATCGACTTTGCTTGCAGGAAAAAAAAAGAGATAGAGAATACTAAACTCCCTTCCATTTAATACTATTTTTATTAAACGATTTAATGATTTTGTATAAAACGAGCGAAAGAAGGGAGTTTAGTATTCTGTTTATTACTTGCCCTTAAAATCAAACATAATTGCCAATAAGTTGCCAAAACTAACATTTCCGCGATTGGCAACCATTTGTCGGCAACAAAAGCTTTGGATATCAGAGCTAGGGGCACGTAACTCCCGTGAAATCCATTTCTACGTGATCAAAGGGACGGTTTGATTGCTTGTGACAAGATTTTGTCTGAGCTATTAAAACTGGTCCTGAACAAGTGCCTAGCTCAGACCGTTGTGGGGAGAAAGATTTATGTTTTTATTTTGGTTCCCTCGAAACACGGTTGATTTTATTCAGACTGTATATTGCTTCACTAGTGTTCTTATCTCACCAGGCTTCGTTAGTCAAGCCGTCGGACTGACCTGTGACCTCATTATTATTCAAATCAAGCCAATTAGTGTGTTTACCTTCGTGAGCCAGCATACCCATATGGTTGAAAATAAGTAGCAACATATATATCACTTTTGCCTAGCAACGATTGTTAAAGCGCAAGTTCTTGTATTATTCTGCCTGTATATCTTTCACCATGTAAGCACATTTACGTTGAGTCTGCGCCAAAGAGAGCCTGCTGCATAAGGAACAACATGTCATGAGTGTGTCATTGTGCCAAAATATTATTCTATGACGTTAGGTCATAATAACACGTTCCACTGTTATTGTCACTATTCACTGATAAGGTTTATTTACATTGATAGATCTTGGTATTTCATCTGTTATTTTAGAAATCTTATCCTTCCTGCAAGGCAAGCTTACAAAGCCTAAACACGGTAATAACAGTTGTGAGATATGTTTAATACAGTAAATATAACAACAATGCACCAAAGGTATACACTCTAGGAAACTAAAAACCATTAAATATGACAAGGGAGTGCATATACAAAATAAAAAATCCTTAAGATCAGCATCAAGGTGCTGGGAATACATAAAACTGGATTCAGTTGGTCTCAGTCACTGACAACATCCACTGTAGCAACAGACAACAGCAAAAAGGAACAACATTTCTGTCCAACAAGTTGAGCCACACGCACAAAGCTGTCTTAGTACTAAGACTGGTTCCAATTGAGAAGAGCTCCTTAATCTAAGTTGATCGTATCTCATTGGTATATATTGGTAAGGGGCACTCTTAGAAACTTTGAGAAATTAGGGCATGACAATTTGAGATTTTGTTTTACCCACTAAGTGATATTTAACTTGCATAACTGTGAATAGACAAATTCATTTGCAAGCTTAAATCCTGATTAATTTGTTTTAAATTGGTGAGATTGAAGTCATCATTCAGATCAAGAGAAACATGGTGTTATAATAACATTCGGACATTTTATTAGAAGAATCCCAGAATAAGAAAGCTTTGTGCATATGGCTAGGTCATTTCAGATCATACCTCAAAGAAATACTTAATATTTGACAACTTGTCAAAGAATTGTTTTTGTCCATCAGATCTTTTGCCCTATTTCTTTTCAAATCAATTTTATTTTCATAGATATCCATAGGAATGTGATGGGAATTTTGTGAAGTGAAACTCAGTTAAAGTCATGATGGATTTCCTATTTGGTAATTGTTTTAAAAAGTTCTCACTTCAAACTATATATTAGAAAGAAAAACACAAAACCTAGAAATGCTCATATAACAAAATGAAAACTTGATCTTAGCTTAGATTTCTTTTTGAAACCAAAATTATAGCCATGTGATCTATGAAACAAAAGTGGTTTAGTTCTAAACCTGGTTTAAAGTATGGGACTGTTGGTCCATGTATGCAAACATTCTTACACCCTGAGTAAATATGCAAAGAAAAAAGAAAAAAAGTGAAATATTGTGCTTATTCCTCCATTTGAAACTACATTCCTCCAAAACTATCATGCAAAATCTCCAATAACCGCTTAAGTTCTAACTAGGTATAACATGAACTGTTTGAGTAAAGTTGGTAGCATTCGGAAGACAAGGATATGGATGAACAACATCTTTAAACGGTATACGAATCTTTACCAAATTCACAGGAACTTGGTATCGTAAATACAATGTAGGTAGAACGTAGGTAAGAAAGACCTACCCCCCTTTACTATATAGGGGGTAGGCAGTGTATGAAACAATGCCTGTCTGCCAGCCTGGTACATGGTTAAGTTTGGTCTTGGCTGCTAACTTTTTGAGGTTTTTCCTCAATTTCACCATTAAAATCTTCAAAATACCACTTTTGGGCTGCTACTTTTCATACATAGAGGTAAGTTTAACCTACATTTACATTATCGGGTTCCTGTGACCAAATGGGGAAATAAAGAATTTGTTCATCCATAAAATACTTCCTAGGTTTATCATGATACTTCTAGAAATAAATTCAATTAAAGATAAAATAGCCCAGTTAGGACCTGGCCATATACTGGTTAGCAACTAATTGAAGAGATAATATATTCAATCTAAGCCTTGCTGCTTTGTGGCAAAATTCAAGAGATTTCTGGTAGAATTTTTTAAGTCCAGCTGCAGTGGGCTAAAGAGTTTTCACAACTAAATTTGCAGGTGATTGAGAATAACATGATTTTTTTCTTATTGGAAAATTGGTATCAAGTGCTAAAATGCTTTTTGGAGGAAATGCAGTTTTGTTTTTTATATCTAAGAATTGATTCAAACTGCCAACTCATTAATATAGTTTTTTTGCAGTCAGATCATTCAAGTACAATATTTTCCAATTAAAGAAATCATAACTACACATTAAAGTTTGGTTTTGACACCCTGTTCATTCTTTTGATGAAGTTTTACTAAATGCTTTCATTTTGATAAATAATGTCAATATGTTGGATAATTAACATAAATAGTAAACTATATCAAATACTTGAATATCAAATTCTAATAATTTCAATAACAAGAATACTTCAATGTACATTGATTGTTTATATACTGATCACAATAGCATGCTTGCTTTAAAAACTTCTCCTTTGCATATGATATATATAATATCTAAGTAGAATATGACCATAATATATTCTATGCCCAAATTGACTTTCCCTATATATTTGGGCATGTATTGAAAAAATTGAGGTAATTTCAACAACCTAACAATAAAAAAGTGTAAAACATAGTGATACAATTTACTTTCAAAATTACTGGGTACCGTATTCGACGTATTAAGCGCCCTCTCCCTATAAGCGCTTTTGACTTTAAAAAAACATTAAGCGCCCCCCCTTCCGGGCATACCTTACATGACAAACCTTATTTTACATAAAAATGGTTTGAAGACTTGATTTCAGTCCTCCTGTTTAATCACGGCAATTGGATTTGTAACTTTTTGCTAAAAAACTATGCAGTTCGTGAATAAACAAACATTTTATCATTCGACTGAATAATTAAAACATTTTAATAAGCACTTGTTCCAACGTTTTAACCAGACCGCTTAATAGGTCGAATATGGTACATTTCCAAGCTTAAGTGATTTTGTTAAAAGCATATTGTATCCAAGAATTCATTGAGATTTCTTTCTATCAAAAGGTCAACATTAGCTAGCACGCAAAGCTGTATTCTTCCTATAAGAGTAACATGTAGAAAACAGAGAATCACTAAGTCTTGTGAGAACTTAACATAATATTCATCACTTAAAGTCATGTTTTGGGGAAACAAAGACCCTGTATGAAAGGTTTTCCAATGATTTTAATATATATTACAATTTTTGTATAAAGTTCATTTTGTATCAAATAAAATCAAAAGAAAACAAACCCTGCAGTCATGGCCATGCATAGAAATAAAATAAATGGAACACAATTCAGTCATATAAAATAAACAGAAAGTAATATTTCAGAATATGTTTTCTTGGGAAGAATACGATCTCATCAAATTTAGATCATATCTCACATTGGACTGAAGAAGGATAATGTCAAACCATTTTATATGACCTTCACCTTCCAACTAAATCCTTATTTGACCAATAATACACTAGTATCTATATTGACTTATTCTTTCAACTACCAAGGCTTATCACAGATTGAAATGAAGCAAGGTATGAATTTTAGCTTAGATATTGGATCTGCTTTTATTGAGAATACTGCATCTCAATCACAAATTCATACATAAATTTCTACCAATATATCTACTAAACTATATTTTGATTGTCAGGGATTATCACAAAAATAAACTAAATTGGTATAACATGATAAACAAAAAAATACTTTTAATCTTTAATAAAATACTAATAATTTTGTAACACCTTATTAAATGTGACGGATGGAATAAATGAATTTTGAATTGGTCATCAATTACATGTTTTAGTAGCTGATTTGTAAAGTCTTATAAAAATATAATAATCATTGATAATATAATTAGTAATTGATAATTAGTAACATCATTCATTTCAGCTGCTATTCAATCTATATGACTCGTGACTTGTATAAATTCAAACATAAAATGGTGTTATCAAATTTGAAAAATCATTTAATGTGCCAAACTAACAGTATTTGAATAATGTCTTCTAGCTGTGAGACATTATTCAATAAACATGAATTATATATACCGGTACTATATATCATATACTGGTTCTGTAATACTTGTCTGTTTCTCGTTATTTGGTGCATAACCTCAACATAGTAATCAACTTATAATTTGCTGTTACAGATTTTTTTTAGCTACCTATTCAAATCTATGTTTAATCCTTAATAAGGATAATCAGATCTTTTCCTTTTTCAGAGGTGATGTCAGGAAAATGAAAATAAATGGTTCCAACAGAAAGACAATGTATTTAAACAAAAGGAAGCAGTATATATATAATGTAAAGTTTAACCATGCGATTCCTTTTTCTTACACAAAATGAATTAAAGGTGTTCACAAAAAAATGGCCTCCAATGGACTTTTATGTGAATCTTTATTATTTGTTCTTTGACTATGAATGATTGGGATTTTTGACACTATAGAAATAATACATTTAGTGTTAACGTACAATTATCAGTGAAAATATAAAATTTTCAAAAAACGTGCTACTGCCCCTTTAAGGGCAGTACCTACTTTTTCAGAAAAGATTTATTTTCAATAGTTTAAGCCACATGTTTTATCTAACCATTACTAAACCTGATTCATAGTTATTGCAGAAATCATCAAGTATAAAGCAAAAACTGCTTCTGGTCATTTTTGTGTTTACAAACAACTTTTTACTACTTGAAGTAGAGACATACATTTGTGACACTCAACTGAACATTGTACATTGTTTTAGAAGTGCATTTTTTATTTAACAAAAACAATCTTGCAATTTTCAACATATTTTAATTTTTGTGAAAATTATTTTATTTTTATGAAAACTGTGCTACTGCCCTTTTAAGACTTATCAAACCTAGGTCCTGCTGAATCTAAAGCTCAATTTTAAATAGTTCATATCAGATCTGTATCTCTTATAGGAATTTGGTTGTCATTGTATATAATTATATACATCTTACATGTAGTACATTTTCCATCCAAAAGATAATTTGCAAGTTTATAACAAACAACATTTACATTTGTACAACAAGTTTGAAAGGTTGCAATCACAACATGGAAAAAATTAGCCATATCACAATACACATGTGGATATACTCAAACACAATAGCAACGCAACACTTAAGCACTGTTTCTTTTATGTCGTCTTTAACTTTTACTTTGATAACAAATATAGGATTACATCAGATAACACACACTGGATAAATGCAAAACCTAAATTCAGAATTTGCTCACATAATTCTTGTAACATTTGAAATTTGTGTTGATCTGAAATTCATCTGAAATCTGAAATCTTGAAGTAATAAAACTTACATCCTGAAAGAGTTTCAAAATTTGAGCAAAAATTCTGCAGTGACCAAACAAAAATAATCTTAAATTATGCTCAGTTTCATATTTAAGCTTCCTTTAAACAATTTTTTTTTGCCCATTAGATGTTATTAATCATCATCACTGCTAAAAAACGGTAACTGTGTCGTACACCTAAATTTCTTTTTTGTTTGATAAAAATTGTTGATCTAATTGTTAGATAAATACATAAATAATACACCGTAATTAACTTAATAATTTCTTATTACACATGACAGTTCACTAAATAATTACCGGTCTGAATTTACTCTTACAATATCTATCAACAAGTTGCCCCTCAATGGCAATATGTTGACTGTTTCCACAACCTGCTAGAAGGGGTCGCCTTATATGTAAGATTTATGATATTGGCAGCAATTTTGGGGCTGAGAAAGGGGGTCGCCCTATAGATTCAAAAAAACGTTTGTAAGTTCAGCCCAGAAGTCCAAATTCTACAAGATAATGCCCTTTCAACTGATGTTATTAAATTGATATTTGCTTAGTCCGTGTTAAACAGGTTATAATCCAAACTTTCTGCATCAACATTTAGGCCTACATGAAAAATGTTACTATTATACTTGACATGGTTGATATTATTGACCAAGTGAAATATATTTTTCAAATCAATGATCATAAATGCAATATAAAGATTGAAACCTTAAATCATTTTCTTAAAGTCCCTGAAAATAACGTAACAATTTTATTATGTCAAACTAGAAGTCAAACTGTTATGAACCAAATATTATGTGGATGTTCATTATTAAAAAAGGAATACAGGTAGTTATGATTTTCATTGGATAAAGATCTCATTAATATAAACATACTGAGTAATCTGTTGTATTCAGTTTATTGAATTGCCTACAAAAATGCAATTTGGCCAATACTATTGTTTGTGCTCATTTGATGCAAAAACTTCATAAATGCTTTTCAAGTTGAACCAGTGACTAAGCAGAGATGTGACGATGTATCGATACATAGAGAATTGTGATACTTAATTCGATGATATATCTATCATGATACAATGTCAGTATCGTTATACGTTTTACTGACCTTAAATAGAGGATATTATATGAGTGTCCATGACATACTATGTTTACGACACGAGTGCCTAATATTAGTATTTCCCGAGCGAGAGCGAGGGATATACTGATATTTAGGCACGAGTGTCGTAAACATAGTATGTCATGGGCACAAATATAATAATCTGTTTATTACCGTAGTCCCAAAACTAAAGAAAATACTCAAATCCTACTTCTTAGTATAGGCGGACTAGCCGCCGCCGATGCGTATAGATTGTGACGTCATAGGTAAACCGTGACGTCAAAGCACTGTTATTTACGTGACGTCACAATGAAAAAGTGATATTTTGCCCTAGGGCAACATATGAAAAATATGAACCTCGGTTTGACAGCCCTCGTAGGTAATAAAATGTCTTATTTAACCCTACAAATCAAGTTTTTTTTGTCAAAACATTTGTCTATCTATTCTAATATCCTGAAAATTGTGTATTGTGACATGGATCATATCTAATCATTTCGTTCTTTAATATTATGATACATGTCGTACCATGATATGTTTGCATTGTCACAACTCTACAGCTTAGGAAACAACTCTCATGATACAATACCTTTAAGTTATTGATGGTTATTTTAGAAATAATGTAATAGAATTAAAGTTGAGGGGTTTAATTATGCCTCTTAAAATTTTGATCAATTGAAAAAGCTGTGTCGGCAATAATCCAAATAATATAAATTTAATGTTTGAGAAGTTTCCCTTTCTTGTTTCATCTATGTATGAGATTCAAACATCAAAATTAATTTATCTTTGTTCATGGTTATATTGCACAAAAGAGGAATGTTCAATTTAATGATTAGAAATAGTAAGCAGATCTATGGCATGATTTTCGATTGCGTCAACATGACTAGAAATAACACTAATTAACATCAGTAAGCATTGGAACAGCTCTAGCTGAGATTCTAGATTCATCTGACAAAGAGACTTCTCATCAGGAATTGTCACATTTCTTCATAACAAATATTATCTCAAATGCATAATTATAATGTTACCTAATAACTCACATAATCTGAAATAAACTGTTGTTAATGCATTCATAAAAGAAGACATAAAATCCTTTATGCAATTTTGCCATAAAAGGACAAACCTTTGGAACTTTAAAAATTACAAAAATTATGTTTACCGGTAGGTTTTAACATTGCTTAGAGAAAAAACAATCTCCTAAGCAAACCTGATTACAAGAAATCTAAAAATAATCCAGTTTTCAAGGTCCTGCAAAGTGTCAAGGACCGGCTGTGATTTTGAAGATCAATGAAGAACCTAAATAAGTCAACCGTGACAAGTTTCATCATACTCTACGCATGAGCAATTTGTGCTGATCACTGAAGTGAGAATGTGCTTCGCCTCATGGCTGCAGAGAGATAAGGATTCGGCTCTGGATCTTCGATCATCATAACGATCTTTACCCATTCCTTTAGCTTGCTAGACTTACGAACAGCGTCTACTACAGTCTGAATGTAAAACGAGTCCTCAAAGGTTGCTGCCAACTGAAGCGGCTCGGTGCACCAGCTTTGACGTTCCTCTTCCCGATCAAACGCATCTTTCACGCCTTCGATAAGGCGAATCATTCCTTTGAGATACGGACCTGGTATTTCTTTTTTAGTTTGATCTGATATGCTGAACCTGCTTTCTTCCTTGATATTTCCTCTATCAAAATGAAGAAGATCTTCCTTTATTTTGTCATGTTTTTGTCCAAAGAGATCAGCTCCTCTTGCTACGAGACGTCCTTTTGTTCCTATGACGATAATCTCCTGAGTAAACTGACCAGGCATGTGAGAGTTGATTGTCACAGTGGTACTAGCACCCATGTCCATTTCCATTTGAAAAGAACAGAAATCGTCACTGGTTATTTCTCGTATACCTTTTATTTTCTCAGTTTGTCTAGTGTATGTTTTGAGCATTCCATGAACTTTCACAGCTTTTTGTGATGTGAGAAATGTGATGATGTCAATGATGTTGCTACCCATTGCATTCAAAACTCCACCTCCCATTAGTTCATCACATCGCCAATCAAACTTCTCTCTCGGGTATGCTCCGTAATGAACTTTGACCTCACAAATGGTAACGTCACCAACATACCCATCTTCGATCAATGTTTTCATTTTGGATAAAACGGGAAGAAATCTTAACCCATGACACATGAGGGACATTAATCTTGGATAATACCTTGCAGCGTTCACCATGTGAAGTGCCTCTCGTTCCCCTGGTCCTGATGGCGATCCGCATAATACATGTTTCCCGATTCTCAATGCCTTTACAACGATTGGAGCTTGGAGATGTGGTGAGCAACTAATGACGACTAAATGGACATCCTTGTGAAGTAATACCTCATCAACTTTGTTGGCGCTATGTGGTATTCCTAACTCTTTGGCGAGGATATCCGCTTCTTCAACTGTGCTGCCCCATAGTGAAACAACATTGAATCCACATGTCTTCAAAATGGGAACTACACATCGGATGACAGCTGTTGTTCCAAACACTCCAACACCTGGCAGCATTTTTCTCATCTCGTGTTTATGCAGATTATTGCCAATAAACTATATGCGTAGATATTCAAACGGGTTAGTGCATCATGGTAAACTTGTTGGTCATTATTTGACATCTGTCAAATGTTGATGTGAGCTAAAAATATTTTCTCTTATTAGTGCAATTACACTGTTTATGATTAAAACATTTGATTGAGATCTGAATATGTTTTCCGTCAAGCTGTGAGAAACGCTGTGAACACTGTGTTAGGAATTTTGGAATTCAGGTTACAGATGTGTCAAAATGTTTTTCAAGGAATTCCGGAAATGATATCTATTTTCCCCTGGTACATTCATCTTTAATGTTATTTTTGGTGACATGTTAAATGCGGAAATAGCTTACGCCTTTAAAAAATCTCCCCTTGAAGACAAAATGCACTCATTGGAGACGATTAACAGTGTCATTTTCATTCCTCAAAAAACTTGTTAATGTCCTGGTGCTACTTTGAAAACAACTACTTGAACATGTAATTGTATTATTAGATTAGTTTACAATATCTTGATTATTATCTAATCAAATACGTAGAAAAGACTTTAAATAACTTAACTTATAATAAAAAGTTAAAAAAACACAATAATATCAACATGTTTTTGCTCATTTACGACACAAATATTTGTATATATAACGTGTTCTCAAGTTAATAGTAAACAAGTTTTGATTTACGATAGTCGTTAATTATTCTGATGTATCGTTTCTAGTATTCAAAATATTTTGTTAGTGAAAACATATTGCTCGTGCATTTGCCGAGTAAAAATCTTTTGTACTGAATGTGCTGTAAAATGTGTAAATTTTACCATTTTACATATTTACGACATCGACCAATACTCCACACAGCGACGTTCGAATTGGCCTAAGTCAGGGTACTTGACAAGCGGTGCTTGGAGCTTGATTCAAAACACAGCTGCTTTACTTTACACAACTTGTGACTCTAGCCTTACATAACTGTCCTCAGGATCCTGGCGACTGGCTGTGTATCTAATTAATTCATTTGAGCTTTGTTTCTTTTGTAAGTACTGGTATTATTCATTAATAGTGTTCTGAAAGTATTTTTTCTTCTATTCGTTGTACTTTTATTGTATGTTATCATCTAAAAAACTTCATTGTCATTTTGTTAATACATTACTGCAGTACACAGTGTATAAAATAGATTTTAAACCTAGCCTGTCCTGAAAATTAACATGTCAATTCCTAAGGGGGGGAGGAAGAAAATTGAAAAAGTTCCCAGTCCTGACCAAAAAGTAACCAGTCCTGGCATAAAGTAGCCAGTCATTGAAGTCTCACTTATCTAGAAGTGACCAGAATATAGAATTTTTGGTTCATCAGTTATGTCGGGATTGAGACAACCTTAGAACTATTTCATTGACAATGTATTACATGTTTACAAGGCATGATATTGGTACCAACCACCAACATCTCTGATTTTTAAGTTTATGCAATTGATTGTCATTCTTTCCCTACAGAGGTAGACTTAGTTAGCTTGAGTCATTTAATCCAAATCTAACCTCTGTTGTAATTAGAACAATTCTCAAGTTTTTGGCTCATTCTTCTAGCGTGATAAATTTCACTGGATCTGAAAAATAAACAACTATTGACAAAAAATCTCACATGTAAAACTTGCTAGTTGTCTGTCTGTAACCGTGTTCTGCCTCAACATGTAATTAAAGTACGTATTTGGATCAATTCTAGTTTTCCTGAGGCATACAAAAATGCACCCTCGACAATCCAACCTCAAACCCAATTACCTCCCTTTGTAATGACTTAGCAAAAAACTTGTTTTCTAACGACCAATGAGATTCCTTTATGCCGTGAATGGTCGAGTTGTTTACGCCCTTGGTGTCTGTGTTTTGTTTCTGATTGGATAAGATGGACGCAGCAGGAGGTAATTGGAATTGAGGTAAACCCTGTTAAATTTTCCACTGTGCTGTAGTGTAGATTTATCGAAATGAAAGCGCTGGATTAACAATGAGGACAAAAATGAGAGGGAACACCTGAGGATAGAACAAATTCCTTTCACAAATGGCTTTATTTTGTTTTATTCCTCACAATTTGGTTTTATTCGTCAAACCTGTATCGATTTTAATCGTTTGTATTTGTACACAGACTCTGTGAAGATGAGGAAGAACGTTGCAACCTTTGCCATGAGCTGATTCTGGTTCCCCGAGGCTCTGTTTGGCAGTGCCTCGGGGGTGGTCCGCACCAGGGTTGGCTTTACAGGGGGGACAACTCCACACCCCACCTACAGAACCATGTATGTACATACTGTAAAGTTTTCCCCAAAAAGTAGTGGGGGTACTGTCAAAACACAGATGAAACACTCAAATCAGATTCCACATTGTAATGTGATGCTTTAGGGGTTTGTGATTGTTCTGATGGTACCTACCGTACTGCCCCCTCCCAAATCTTTTTGAATTTATAAATTTATAATGTAATTTTCAGTCATCACTTATATAAATATAGTCACTGGTCACAGTGAAAATAAAAGATATCATCACGGTGACTTCATAGACAGTTTATTTCAGAGATAAATCCCAAGTAAATTTATACTGAAAATAATGACTTGAACATCAATCTCATGTTTTAAATATAATCAAAGGTTATATACATGTTCCAAAACCAAATTTCTATTCCCTATGCTTGTTAAAACTTATAGACAATACTTAACAATTTTGCCTGCTTTTGATAAGTTTCCAAAACTGTCTGCATAATGGTAAACCACCCTTTGCATGCTTGTCTTAATATTAATACATATCTATATATTTTATAATTAATATTTCTAATGATTAATTATTTTCTCTAGTGGGGACCATACAGAAACAGTTGAGATTGAATTTGATCCCGAAAAAACAAGTTTCCGCAAACTTCTCGAAATATTTTGGAAGAATCACAACTCGACATCACAGAGAGGAACACAGTACATGTCAGCCATCTTTTATAATAACGAGGAACAGCGAGATCTTGCAGAAGTATCCAAAGCAGAGCGACAGAGTCAAACTCCACGACCCATTGTCACAGTGATAACCAAGGCAAAGACTTTCTTCGAAGCTGAAGAGTAAGAAACTACTTCTTCTCTGAGCATTCCTCTTGTAATGGGTTTGTCGTTTAGGCCAGACAATATTGATTTGTTGATTCACAAATTTCCGGGGTTAAATGTCTAATGTTAGGTTGCCAAAATTTGTACAGTTATTGACAAAAATAACACAAATTCAATCACATTGTTTTCCAGGTTAGATTTGGTAACATTTTATTTTTTGGTATTGTAATTTGTTTTATAAATTTATCAAACTGATGAGAGAGATTCTGTGATTTAATATCTGTTTGTCGTCTCTTGTTTGAAAAAAATTGTGATAGTAAAAGATTGTGGAATGAATATCAGGATTCATAATTAAAAAGAATAAAAGGTAAAATGTGTCAAGCTTTATTAAAATCAGCTGATAACAGATTATCATAATATGTCACTTGTTAAGTTCCCATCACATTTGCACACTGATAACTTTGGCCAAAACATTTACGGTAGTCATGAAATCCTGAGCCTACCCTGTTGCAATAACTGTCTTATCAGGTAGGTTTTCCATGTTGGACTCTCGTGGGGTCAGATTTAGATCCGAGTCGACATAATTCTTATCTTTATCCAAGAGATCATGTAGAAACGATGTACTAAACTTGATCTTTATTGTTACTAAGCATTACATATATACCTGTAAATGCCAGAACAAGAGGTCGCACATCAATGGTCTTAAATCTATCCTTCAAGAGACCTATAATATCAGTAAACAGCATCTTTACACTGAGTGTAGATATGAAAAGTTCATTTCCTTCTGGTCCTCAATGCCACAGCCTTTTTACATAATCCCTTTCTATTGAAACTGTCATATTACCAAGTAATTGTATACCGAAAACTTACAATGTCTTGTCGATTTGACACCCGCTGTCACACTTAATCAATATGTACATATTATTTTGAAAATGTATGTTGTGTATGGGCGTGATGCCTACAAAATAGAAATAAAGTGATAAAAAAAAAAGAGATCATGTAATTGTTCAGTCTAGATATTGTCAACATGCGTTGATTTATACATGGTCATCTCCAGAATATTTAACATTAATGTCTTCAAATGATAATCTAACTTCCAATGTGCAAAATGGTCCATGGCCTTTTCCATCCATGGTGTAAGTAAACATTTCTTATTTCAGCTACCACCAGAAGTACATGTTGAGACATTACCCTGACATCATCGAGGCTCTCGACTTGACAGACGAAGAACTCATCAGCTCAATGATTGCGGCCAGACTCAACGGGTATCTTGGTGGGAATGGATCGGTCCAACAGTTTGATAAAGTGAGAAAATGTCTAGACAAAGTGTTTTCGTTTCAAACCCTTTCATCGCTAACAAGCCAGAAATCAGGCTGAAAACATATATATGTGTTATATTACTTGTTTAATTCTTTAAGAGTTAACGTTGGATCCATTTGACTTTTAAGGCAAACAGCATACTTATTCTTCTTCAATTAACTTTTCTCATAAATGTGCTTAGAAATGATGAACAACAAATTCCCTCTCCGACTCATAAGAATAATTATTATTACAAATTATTTCTATACATCATGGTTTACATTTTGTCTGTGTTAAGATTGAGAATGAAAAGTATCAATAATAAAAAGTCAGTTGATTTTATCATGAGCAAAAAACTTATACTAATATTCCGAGGTAAACTTTCTTTAGCACTTGGTTGATCCTCAATTAAAACCTTTTACAAGAAGTTATAATTCTCATATTTTTTGGCATTTATTGAGATTAAATTGATGAGTCAGGTATGTTATAATGTTTGTATATATATATACTTGTGTTATAGAGGTACAATAAACAATTCTTTCAAAATGTCATGTAACAATGTTTCACAAACTTTGCCATGTTTTTCTTTTCAGGAATGTTCAACATTTGGTCTGAGTGAATCCCACCTGGACAGAGTGAGACGGAAAATCAAAAGTCGTTATTAGAAAATAGATGTACCAACTCCGATATTAATTATCGACAAGTTCAAATGTCAACCTGTTTTGTTATATTTATGTGTACAATGAAAAAATATTTCAAACATAATGTTGGAACTTTGAATTCATCGTTATAGAAAGCTGTAAAATTATACATAGTTTATTCTTAGTAACTCAAAAGTAACCATGTCAGTCACTCAGGGATATCGATAACAAATCTTCAAAAGTTCTGTTTGGCTGTTTTGGGATTGAATATTAAATATAGAATATAGATTTCTAGTAAATTGAAGCTAGGTAGTGATTGTGGAACATTTTCAGAAATTTAGCCTAAAACATTATAAAAACATCAGAAAATTGCCACTACTAAGTATGTACATGTAAATATTTTGAGTTAGGAGAGAAGCCTAAGTCCAATAGATGTAAATCATTTAAAAAAAATTTTCACAGGAAATTAATTTAAAAATATTAAAATACATGTATTTGTAAAGCCTTTATGAGGAGCAACTGTTTACACTTACCGTATGTCTGTGATGTGTACATAAACCAGTAGGTTTTTTCATAGATATATAACTTGAGACTCGAAACGTAGACAAATTTGACGAGGCTTTCATATCTGTACTTATGAATGATGGAAATCAAATATTATTTTTCATCAAGATGATCAGCACATATGATAACTGACTCAAATATGTTTGATGTTGAAAACTCAAATAAATAAAGACTGATCGGAATAATATTGTTATCTTTTGTTTGAATTAGCAATAATGACTTGAGTGGGTTCTTGTAAAGCACTACTTAGACAATATTTCCGTCATTAGCAGTGTGGGTTTATTGGCCAAAGTTTGTAGTTTCACCAGTAGTGTAAACTAAATTTAAGTTTCTGAAATATGGAAGGGGATGTGTGCCAAAAATGAATCCATGTAGACTCATAACTCGCAGGATGTAACATGTCCTTCCTAACCATGCAATTTTGAAAAAGAAAAGTCCAAATATGCAAACCTATTATTTCAATCCTGTAAATCTCAACTACTTGTTCTCAACTTTATAAAGTTGAAATGTATATCTAGAAATGAAAACGTCTAAACTCATTTTTATATTTCAAATAAGAATATAATATTTACATTAGTTATGGTTTTGGCACACATACCCTTCCATACTGAAATGAAAATATAAAAAAATAGAGCCATTGGCTCTGTAGCTCATCAGGCTACATCATCAATTATGCTGTAGAGTGTGGCCAATGTGATTCCCCCTTTGTAAAGGCCACAGGGTAATATCAAATTAAGTATATAGGCGACAAGTTTCAGTTTTCTAGGCCTTATACTTCAGGAGAAGAAGATGAAAATAGATTTGAAGGACGTTCCTGTTGCCTTTATTAGGGGTCACAGGGCCACCAAAGTTACAATTCATAATCCTCAATAGTCAAGGAGTCTGTACACAAAGTTTCAGCTTTCTAGGCCATATGGTTCTGGAGAAGAAGATGAAAATAGGTTTTTAGGGTGTGGCCCCTGTGGCCCTTATTAGGGGTCACAGGGCCACTAAAGCTACATTTTATAATCCTCACTAGCCAAGGAGTCTGTACACAAAATTTCAGCTTTCTAGGCCTTATGGTTCTGGAGAAGGAGATGAAAGTATGTTTTTAGGGTGTGGCCCCTGTGGCCCTTATTAGGGGTCACAGGGCCACTCAAGCTACAATTTATAATCCTCACTAGCCAAGGAGTCTGTACACAAATTTCAGCTTTCTAGGCCTTATGGTTCTGGAGAAGAAGATGAAAATAGGTTTTTAGGGTGTGGCCCCTGTGGCCCTTATTAGGGGTCACAGGGCCACGAAAGCTACAATTTATAATCCTCACTCTTGAAAGAGACTAAACACAAAGTTTCAGCTTTCTAGGCATCATGGTTCTGGAGAAGAAGATGAAAATAGGCTTTTAGGGCGTGGCCCCTGTGGCCCTTATTAGGGGTCACAGGGCCACTAAAGCTACAATTTAAAATCCTCACTAGCCAAGGAGTCTGTACACAAATTTCAGCTTTCTAGGCCTTATGGTTCTGGAGAAGAAGATGAAAATAGGTTTTTAGGGTGTGGCCCCTGTGGCCCTTATTAGGGGTCACAGGGCCACGAAAGCTACAATTTATAATCCTCACTCTTGAAAGAGACTAAACACAAAGTTTCAGCTTTCTAGGCATCATGGTTCTGGAGAAGAAGATGAAAATAGGCTTTTAGGGCGTGGCCCCTGTGGCCCTTATTAGGGGTCACAGGGCCACTAAAGCTACAATTTAAAATCCTCACTAGCCAAGGAGTCTGTACACAAATTTCAGCTTTCTAGGCCTTATGGTTCTGGAGAAGAAGATGAAAATAGGTTTTTAGGGTGTGGCCCCTGTGGCCCTTATTAGGGGTCACAGGGCCACGAAAGCTACAATTTATAATCCTCACTCTTGAAAGAGACTAAACACAAAGTTTCAGCTTTCTAGGCATCATGGTTCTGGAGAAGAAGATGAAAATAGGCTTTTAGGGCGTGGCCCCTGTGGCCCTTATTAGGGGTCACAGGGCCACTAAAGCTACAATTTAAAATCCTCACTAGCCAAGGAGTCTGTACACAAATTTCAGCTTTCTAGGCCTTATGGTTCTGGAGAAGAAGATGAAAGTAGGTTTTTAGGGTGTAGCCTCTGTGGCCCTTATTAGGGGTCGCAGGGCCACCAAAGCTACAATTTATAATCCACACTATTCAAGGAGTCTGTACACAAAGTTTCAGCTTTCTAGGCCTGATGGTTCTGGAGAAGAAGATGAAAATAGGTTTTTAGGGCGTGGCCCTTATTAGGGGTCACGGCCACCAAAGCTACAATTTATAATCCATACTATTCAAGGAGTCTGTACACAAAGTTTCAACCTTCTAGGCCTGATGGTTCTGGAGAAGAAGATGAAAATATGTTTTTAGGGCGTGGCCCCTGTTGCCCTTCTTAGGGGTCACAGGGCCACCAAAGTTACAATTTATAATCCTCACTAGCCAAGGAGTCTGTACACAAAGTTTCAGCTTTCTAGGCCTGATGGTTCTGGAGAAGAAGATGAAAATAGGTTTTTAGGGCGTGGCCCCTGTGGCCCTTATTAGGGGTCACAGGGCCACCAAAGCTACAATTTATAATCCACACTATTCAAGGAGTCTGTACACAAAGTTTCAACTTTCTAGGCCTGATGGTTCTGGAGAAGAAGATGAAAATAGGTTTTAAGGGCGTGGCCCCTGTGGCCCCTATTAGGGGTCACAGGGCCACCAAAGTTACAATTTATAATCCTCACTAGCCAAGGAGTCTGTACACAAAGTTTCAGCTTTCTAGGCCTTATGGTTCTGGAGAAGTCGAAATTCCACAAAGTTTACGGACGGACGGATGGACGGACGCCGGACACCATGCCATGCCATAAGCCCATCGGGCCTTACAGGCCAGATGAGCTAATTAAAAGGACCCCAATGAAGCTGTTCAATTTCACAATACACACAAAAATGAAAAACCACATCCTGTCACAGGGTATGAACATTACGCTAACTCCACTAATCTGTACCCTGGGCTCAGAAGCTAGATTGCCACCTTCTCGATAAAATTTCAACGAGAAAAATTATTTGATAGGCTGTATCTGAGGTCTGGCCGCGCGATTGAATCAAGATTCTGAGCCAAGAGTACGGATTAGTGGAGTTGGCGTAACATTCGTACCTTGAGACAGGATGGAAAAACCAAGACGAGTTTTATCAGGAAAGCAGACAAGCAGACAGAATGGGGGTTCGAGCAGGAGGGCACACAGAGCTAGGGGAACGGTGGGAGAGGGGTCACATCTAAATAGTAAAAATAAATAATGCTTGACAGGGAAGATCAAATGATTAGGAGAACCCTGGTCGTAGAGAAGCAGATTTTAACATACCCTGAAACTGCGGTGATCTAGACTTGCTACAATAACAGACTAGCATTGGGCTACATATATTTTTTGTTTAAGGAACTCTTGGACAGACTACCAGTGCTGCTCATTCTCTCCCCACTCAGTCGAGTAAAATTAAATTAAGTATCATGATTTGCAATGGGTCGATTTATCATCAGACTTTTATACTAAAGCAATGTGTCAATCAATAATAAACATTTTGTTACATGTAATAAGTCATTTATATGCTTTTTTAAAGGAATTTTCTACTAAGGAATGGAAAGTTAAGTGTGTCAGTTTATGTGATAGAGTAAATATGTCAGTATGTGTAAGTCTTGAACTAAATATAACAAGTTAATCTTAGCCTGATGAGCTACAGAGCCAATGGCTCTAGTTTAAGTCTTCATCAGACATTTAAAAAGATAAGGTCCAGTTGTGAATAACAACACAATTCAAGAAATCAATAAAATATTTTATTGCATAAGTTACACCCACTGTCGTCGTTGACTCATTGTGATATCGAAAGACTGGAAATATGACTTCATGAAAATGCATAGACTTTTCAATGGTAACTAAGTTCAAGAAGCATGTGCATACATAATGATTGTCGTAATTATAACCTAATTAACTAGCAAAAAAAAGCTACAGGTATTTGCAAAAACACACTCCCATTGTGAAAAATACTGAAATCTACAAGAAATTGCAATCAATGTTCTATGTCATGGTTGATTTTTCTTAATTTGGAAATTATTGATATGTTTGTCTTAAAATCAATCATCTTGGAATGTTCAAGAAATTTCAAAATAAACTCAGGATCAGTCACATAGTGATATGAAATATAAACCTAGTAGAACACTACAATAAACAAAGCTATGAATATGTTTTACATACAAAGGTAATATCAGTGTATAACATAGATTGGAAACCTAGCCTGTCCTGCAAATTAATTGGTCAATTCCTGAGGGGAAAATAGAGAACATTTTCAAAAAGTTACCAGTCATGACCAAAAAGTAACCAGTTTAAGGACTGGCGGATGGGTTATATTTTAAACACTGGTAATATTGAGGTTAATGTTTTACATGTTTTGCCCAGGGTATCATATTTTTTCATTGTGACATCATATTATAAACAATGCTTTGATATCATGTTTTGCCACTGATTTTGCATTCTAAAAGTGCCAGCGTTGGCCATGATCTTTGCTTTGAAATATACTTTTGAGTATATTTTTTATAGTTTCACAACTATGGCAATAATCAGAATATAACATCAGCGCCAATAACATACAAATTATGTTTTTGATACTTAAAGACACTGTCATATCGACTTCCGATCTGCCATCTTGTAAGTTTAGGAAAACGTCACAAAACACTCACCAATTTACTACATTCATTGATAAAATATCATAGATGTTTACATTGAGTAGCGAGTAAAAAACAACAATGCTTTATAATGCTGTAGGAAGGCTTTCCGCACTTAAAGCGCCAATGACTGTTGTGGTTTTTTGACAGAGTGTATGCTCTTCTTTACGAAGAACTCGGATATAAATCAACAATAACATGTTTCAACTGAGTTGTGTTAAAATCGTATTTATAAGTATAAACTGGAAAGTCCCCTTGAAATTTGTGTCCACAAAAAATACCAAAATAGGGCTGTCCCTTTAAATCTAAATATCAGAATACTCTTTTGCATATGCTAGAGAAAGACTTATATTTGGCATTCCTCTCTTACAGGAAGTATGTCATGTACTTAACAAACGAAGCAAAAATATCTTATGAAGATACTTAACAATTAATGCGTCATTATGACCAGTCATAACAAAAATCTAAAAGTTAAATATACATAACATTTTTGACACAGTTTGAGAAACATATCTTCATAATTACAATATTCCCACATATAATAGCACAAGTGTAAGAAATAATAATACTGATGGGATCACGGAGCATAATGATTTGAAATTTGACTGGTTTTTGTGCGGATAAAACATCGGTACGTATTTGATATTCATCTGATGATCTATATCACAGCCAAGTATTCAACATTAAAGTATCAATTGTATTGCAATATGAGAAATAGACTCCTAACATTAAAGTATCAATTGTATTGCAATATGAGAAATAGACGATCCTAACATTAAAGTATCAATTGTATTGCAATATGAGAAATAGACGATCCTAACATTAAAGTATCAATTGTATTGCAATATGAGAAATAGACGATCCTAACATTAAAGTATCAATTGTATTGCAATATGAGAAATAGACGATCCTAACATTAAAATATCAATTGTATTGCAATATGAGAAATAGACGATCCTAACATTAAAGTATCAATTGTATTGCAATATGAGAAATAGACGATCCTAACATTAAAATATCAATTGTATTGCAATATGAGAAATAGACTCCTAACATTAAAATATCAATTGTATTGCAATATGAGAAATAGACTATCCTAACATTAAAATATCAATTGTATTGCAATATGAGAAATAGACTCCTAACATTAAAATATCAATTGTATTGCAATATGAGAAATAGACTATCCTAACATTAAAATATCAATTGTATTGCAATATGAGAAATAGACTATCCTAACATTAAAGTATCAATTGTATTGCAATATGAGAAATAGACTATCCTAACATTAAAGTATCAATTGTATTGCAATATGAGAAATAGACGATCCTAACATTAAAGTATCAATTGTATTGCAATATGAGAAATAGACGATCCTAACATTAAAATATCAATTGTATTGCAATATGATAAATAGACGATCCTAACATTAAAGTATCAATTGTATTGCAATATGAGAAATAGACTATCCTAACATTAAAGTATCAATTGTATTGCAATATGAGAAATAGACTCCTAACATTAAAGTATCAATTGTATTGCAATATGATAAATAGACGATCACATTAAAGTATCAATTGTATTGCAATATGATAAATAGACTATCCTAACATTAAAGTATCAATTGTATTGCAATATGATAAATAGACGATCCTAACATTAAAGTATCAATTGTATTGCAATATGAGAAATAGACTATCCTAACATTAAAGTATCAATTGTATTGCAATATGAGAAATAGACGATCCTAACATTAAAATATCAATTGTATTGCAATATGATAAATAGACGATCCTAACATTAAAGTATCAATTGTATTGCAATATGAGAAATAGACTATCCTAACATTAAAGTATCAATTGTATTGCAATATGAGAAATAGACTCCTAACATTAAAGTATCAATTGTATTGCAATATGATAAATAGACGATCCTAACATTAAAGTATCAATTGTATTGCAATATGAGAAATAGACTCCTAACATTAAAGTATCAATTGTATTTCAATATGATAAATAGACGATCCTAACATTAAAGTATCAATTGTATTTCAATATGAGAAATAGACTATCCTAACATTAAAGTATCAATTGTATTGCAATATGAGAAATAGACTCCTAACATTAAAGTATCAATTGTATTGCAATATGATAAATAGACGATCCTAACATTAAAGTATCAATTGTATTGCAATATGAGAAATAGACTATCCTAACATTAAAGTATCAATTGTATTGCAATATGAGAAATAGACTATCCTAACATTAAAATATCAATTGTATTGCAATATGAGAAATAGACTATCCTAACATTAAAATATCAATTGTATTGCAATATGAGAAATAGACTATCCAAACAATAAAATATCAATTGTATTGCAATATGATAAATAGACTATCCTAACATTAAAATATCAATTGTATTGCAATATGAGAAATAGACTCCTAACATTAAAATATCAATTGTATTGCAATATGAGAAATAGACTATCCTAACATTAAAATATCAATTGTATTGCAATATGATAAATAGACGATCCTAACATTAAAGTATCAATTGTATTGCAATATGAGAAATAGACTCCTAACATTAAAATATCAATTGTATTGCAATATGAGAAATAGACTATCCTAACATTAAAATATCAATTGTATTGCAATATGATAAATAGACGATCCTAACATTAAAGTATCAATTGTATTGCAATATGAGAAATAGACTATCCTAACATTAAAGTATCAATTGTATTGCAATATGAGAAATAGACGATCCTAACATTAAAATATCAATTGTATTGCAATATGATAAATAGACGATCCTAACATTAAAGTATCAATTGTATTGCAATATGATAAATAGACGATCCTAACATTAAAGTATCAATTGTATTGCAATATGATAAATAGACGATCCTAACATTAAAGTATCAATTGTATTGCAATATGATAAATAGACGATCCTAACATTAAAGTATCAATTGTATTGCAATATGAGAAATAGACGATCCTAACATTAAAGTATCAATTGTATTTCAATATGAGAAATAGACTATCCTAACATTAAAGTATCAATTGTATTGCAATATGAGAAATAGACTATCCTAACATTAAAGTATCAATTGTATTGCAATATGATAAATAGACGATCCTAACATTAAAGTATCAATTGTATTGCAATATGAGAAATAGACTATCCTAACATTAAAATATCAATTGTATTGCAATATGAGAAATAGACTCCAAACATTAAAGTATCAATTGTATTGCAATATGAGAAATAGACTATCCTAACATTAAAGTATCAATTGTATTGCAATATGAGAAATAGACTATCCTAACATTAAAATATCAATTGTATTGCAATATGAGAAATAGACGATCCTAACATTAAAATATCAATTGTATTGCAATATGAGAAATAGACTATCCTAACATTAAAATATCAATTGTATTGCAATATGAGAAATAGACGATCCTAACATTAAAATATCAATTGTATTGCAATATGAGAAATAGACGATCCTAACATTAAAATATCAATTGTATTGCAATATGATAAATAGACGATCCTAACATTAAAGTATCAATTGTATTGCAATATGATAAATAGACGATCCTAACATTAAAGTATCAATTGTATTGCAATATGAGAAATAGACTCCTAACATTAAAGTATCAATTGTATTGCAATATGATAAATAGACGATCCTAACATTAAAGTGTCAATTGTATTGCAATATGATAAATAGACGATCCTAACATTAAAATATCAATTGTATTGCAATATGATAAATAGACGATCCTAACATTAAAGTATCAATTGTATTGCAATATGATAAATAGACGATCCTAACATTAAAGTATCAATTGTATTGCAATATGATAAATAGACGATCCTAACATTAAAATATCAATTGTATTGCAATATGAGAAATAGACTATCCTAACATTAAAGTATCAATTGTATTGCAATATGATAAATAGACGATCCTAACATTAAAGTATCAATTGTATTGCAATATGATAAATAGACGATCCTAACATTAAAGTATCAATTGTATTGCAATATGATAAATAGACGATCCTATCATTAAAGTATCAATTGTATTGCAATATGATAAATAGACGATCCTAACATTAAAGTATCAATTGTATTGCAATATGATAAATAGACTATCCTAACATTAAAGTATCAATTGTATTGCAATATGATAAATAGACGATCCTAACATTAAAGTATCAATTGTATTGCAATATGATAAATAGACGATCCTAACATTAAAATATCAATTGTATTGCAATATGAGAAATAGACTATCCTAACATTAAAGTATCAATTGTATTGCAATATGATAAATAGACGATCCTAACATTAAAGTATCAATTGTATTGCAATATGATAAATAGACTATCCGAACATTAAAGTATCAATTGTATTGCAATATGATAAATAGACGATCCTAACATTAAAGTATCAATTGTATTGCAATATGATAAATAGACGATCCTAACATTAAAGTATCAATTGTATTGCAATATGAGAAATAGACGATCCTAACATTAAAGTATCAATTGTATTGCAATATGATAAATAGACGATCCTAACATTAAAATATCAATTGTATTGCAATATGATAAATAGACGATCCTAACATTAAAGTATCAATTGTATTGCAATATGAGAAATAGACGATCCTAACATTAAAGTATCAATTGTATTGCAATATGATAAATAGACGATCCTAACATTAAAATATCAATTGTATTGCAATATGAGAAATAGACGATCCTAACATTAAAGTATCAATTGTATTGCAATATGAGAAATAGACGATCCTAACATTAAAGTATCAATTGTATTGCAATATGAGAAATAGACGATCCTAACATTAAAGTATCAATTGTATTGCAATATGAGAAATAGACTATCCTAACATTAAAGTATCAATTGTATTGCAATATGAGAAATAGACGATCCTAACATTAAAGTATCAATTGTATTGCAATATGAGAAATAGACGATCCTAACATTAAAGTATCAATTGTATTGCAATATGAGAAATAGACGATCCTAACATTAAAATATCAATTGTATTGCAATATGAGAAATAGACGATCCTAACATTAAAGTATCAATTGTATTGCAATATGAGAAATAGACGATCCTAACATTAAAATATCAATTGTATTGCAATATGAGAAATAGACTCCTAACATTAAAGTATCAATTGTATTGCAATATGATAAATAGACGATCCTAACATTAAAGTATCAATTGTATTGCAATATGAGAAATAAACGATCCTAACATTAAAGTATCAATTGTATTGCAATATGAGAAATAGACGATCCTAACATTAAAGTATCAATTGTATTGCAATATGATAAATAGACTATCCTAACATTAAAGTATCAATTGTATTGCAATATGATAAATAGACGATCCTAACATTAAAATATCAATTGTATTGCAATATGAGAAATAGACTATCCTAACATTAAAATATCAATTGTATTGCAATATGAGAAATAGACTATCCTAACATTAAAGTATCAATTGTATTGCAATATGATAAATAGACTATCCTAACATTAATGTATCAATTGTATTGCAATATGATAAATAGACTATCCTAACATTAAAGTATCAATTGTATTGCAATATGATAAATAGACGATCCTAACATTAAAGTATCAATTGTATTGCAATATGATAAATAGACGATCCTAACATTAAAGTATCAATTGTATTGCAATATGAGAAATAGACGATCCTAACATTAAAGTATCAATTGTATTGCAATATGATAAATAGACGATCCTAACATTAAAATATCAATTGTATTGCAATATGATAAATAGACGATCCTAACATTAAAGTATCAATTGTATTGCAATATGAGAAATAGACGATCCTAACATTAAAGTATCAATTGTATTGCAATATGATAAATAGACGATCCTAACATTAAAGTATCAATTGTATTGCAATATGAGAAATAGACGATCCTAACATTAAAGTATCAATTGTATTGCAATATGAGAAATAGACGATCCTAACATTAAAGTATCAATTGTATTGCAATATGAGAAATAGACGATCCTAACATTAAAGTATCAATTGTATTGCAATATGATAAATAGACGATCCTAACATTAAAGTATCAATTGTATTGCAATATGAGAAATAGACGATCCTAACATTAAAGTATCAATTGTATTGCAATATGAGAAATAGACGATCCTAACATTAAAGTATCAATTGTATTGCAATATGAGAAATAGACGATCCTAACATTAAAATATCAATTGTATTGCAATATGAGAAATAGACGATCCTAACATTAAAGTATCAATTGTATTGCAATATGAGAAATAGACGATCCTAACATTAAAGTATCAATTGTATTGCAATATGAGAAATAGACGATCCTAACATTAAAGTATCAATTGTATTGCAATATGAGAAATAGACGATCCTAACATTAAAATATCAATTGTATTGCAATATGAGAAATAGACGATCCTAACATTAAAATATCAATTGTATTGCAATATGAGAAATAGACGATCCTAACATTAAAGTATCAATTGTATTGCAATATGAGAAATAGACGATCCTAACATTACAGTATCAATTGTATTGCAATATGAGAAATAGACGATCCTAACATTAAAGTATCAATTGTATTGCAATATGAGAAATAGACGATCCTAACATTAAAGTATCAATTGTATTGCAATATGAGAAATAGACGATCCTAACATTAAAGTATCAATTGTATTGCAATATGAGAAATAGACGATCCTAACATTAAAGTGTCAATTGTATTGCAATATGAGAAATAGACGATCCTAACATTAAAATATCAATTGTATTGCAATATGAGAAATAGACGATCCTAACATTAAAGTATCAATTGTATTGCAATATGAGAAATAGACGATCCTAACATTACAGTATCAATTGTATTGCAATATGAGAAATAGACGATCCTAACATTAAAATATCAATTGTATTGCAATATGAGAAATAGACGATCCTAACATTACAGTACATCCCAGCCTTTCATTTGTTAAAATAGAATTACATAAAATGAAACATGATTTTTTTTAAATGTTTTTACAATATGTGAAAAAGACTTTCCTAACATAAAAAATCGAGAGGTTCCTCAACTTATTTTACATCATGGCCTTTCATTTGTTAAAATACAATTTCAAAAAAAGAAAAACGATTTTTTTTCATGTTTTACTCCCAATCCAAACTAAACTTATGTCCAATATGATTAAGTAAGAATATATTACAAAAAACAGCAATAACAATTTCCACAAAATCCTGTGAGGAAAATTAGATGAGAGAGTTAATGGCTTTAAATGAAACACGCATTATTGATTGAACTCTATAACCAAAGGTTTCATTTTTAAGTGAAAATGTAAGCTAAGGGAACTTAGTTTCAAACTTGAGGGGAAAAACAGTACCAAACTTCATGACATGGAGGTACGCTATTTTCTCAACATTGACAATAGACCCTTCCTTTCGATGAGAATGTAAGGACATCAACATTTGAAATCTGCGCTAAGAAAATTGCAAACAATTTTACGATAAAATATGTGTAATCAAGAATTGACTTCATATTTATTTTAACTTTTCAACATTAAATCGTTTCATTAGAACACAGACTAGAATATCAATTTGATTAATTCTTTTAAGTTTGTCTTATTTTACGACATAATGTTAATTGTTCAAGAAATAACATAACAAGTTAGAATAATAATAAAATCATATGATTATGAAGGACATAAATATAAGGTTATCATAGTTCAAAAAGTACACCCAAACTTGTTAACATTTCAAAATCAATGGACTTCTTTCCCAAGTAGTCTGTCTGTGCATACATCCTGTCAGTCAGGCCACTGAGATTGACAATGGCATAAATAATGAAAATAACAACAAAACTATAAGATTAGCTAATATGTCAACAGAAAATAGATCATCATTCAAAAAGTACTCCCAAACAACTTATGTTTTGACATCAATGGCTTTTTGCCACAGTTGTCTGTCTGTGCGACCTTCCGGTCAATGCGTCCAGGTACACAGTGTCGGTTTGGACGGAGGAGCCTTCAGACATTTGTTGAGTTTCTCGCATCCAGGTGGCGACCAGTTCTGTAAACCAAGATTTATTATCATGTCATTACCATTAAACATTGGGTACACAGATATAAACTGTATGGCAGATAAAGGCTGAGTCATCCAACAATCTGATGCTTTATCTTTTTGCTTCATTGACCCTTTATAGTAAGGTTCAGGCTCAAAATACGGGGCATATCTTGTGTTGCAACTTTTGCCGCTGTCTCTGCAGGGAGAGAATGGGGGTTCTCAGCCTTCTCAATATATTTGGGGAATAATTAGGGGTTAGGGAAGAGGGATTGCAGTCTTGAGCTGGGCGAGACCACTACATTTTCACGCCTTGGACTTTTATCAGTTAAATTATCTACCCTTGATAAAGCCAATCTAACTCAAAGATCTAAATTATGTTTCCTTCCAAAAAAGGTTCACTGAACATGGTAATTGTACCATATATCAAGACTCAAGGCGTATGGTTTTTGAGTTCTGGTCTAAAAAAGGAAAAGCCTGCACGTACAGACAGACAGAGGTCATTTATATATCCCATAAAAACTTTGTCTGGCAAGGGTTAATGAACAAGCTCTCACCATGACAGAAGGATCACAGTAGTTGAGCTGTGGTTTGCCAGGTATGAGTGCGGACTGATGGTTGGAGATGATCTGCATTATGTTGGGCATCACTGACTTGTACTCAGGGCTATGTGGACTGAAAATGAGATTGATAATAAAAGACCAATGATATTACATTATTACCCGATTCATTTTCATTTTTTATGTCAGTTTTGCAAGATATAATGCTTATCACAAACCAAAATATTAAACATGATTTTAGAACAAGATAAAGGCAATATTATGGATATACAACTTCTTTATTCAAATTTGTGATGTTTCGACATAGGTACTAATGTCGTTCTCAAGCAAGTGATCCATAATATTGCCTTTATCTTCTTCATCATCGCAACTTCTAGAATGCCCATCAAAGAAATTATTTTAAAACGTTGATTTCTAAGGTGCTATTTTCAGCTTGGAAAATGTCTGGGTATTAGATAATATAAGGTACTACTAATGTCATTACAATATGACTGAAAAGTAAGAAGACCCGCTTATGTTTAGATAGTATGTGAAGGTAGCTTTATCCGATGCATTCAACCATTGAATGCAATTCCACGTGACATTATAAATAATGTGGTATGCATGAACTTGAGCCAAAGGACAGACAGAGTGGGAATCAAATTCAATATTCAATATGCATGCAAGAATCTGAAAATGCCGTAAACGATGGGGGAAAATTGATGTAAGTGATGAACAATTTGTTCATGATGCCAACATTTTTGCTTTGCAAAACAAAAATAAACATGTTAACTTAGAAATAATTTGAATGATTCATAAACAAATCAAAACAAGTCAAGGAAACTGAAATATGTTAATCAATAAAGAATTTAGCTTTATTTTCACAATTCATCAACATTCTGCATGATATCTTACTGTCTAGATTCTGTTAAGACACCTATCATAAGAAAATTAATATAATGTCTGAAGAAAATTGTATATAATGTTAGGATTAATTTTTTTGTCATTATCATTGACAAAATCATGTTAACAAACCTCTAAATAAACTACAGAGTAAATCAAGTAAGAAGTTCGTTGAGAATATTTTTACTTGATGACATATTTTTCTCCTGGATCCCGACCAAGATGGAACAAAAGAGGTTCACTGGAGTGGTTTGTCTGATCGTGGGTGGTCACGTTCGTGATTATCTCCCCCGGGCAAAAGTCAACACCCTGAAAACAAAGAAAAGACAACTCTACCTCCAAAGTTCTAAACCATTATCGTAAAAATAGAGCCATTGTAAAAAGTAAGTAAAAATGTCCTATAACTTCTCTAATATTGGATCCCTTCCCCAATTACATAAAAATAGAGCCATTCACTCTGTAGCTCATCAAACTTTACATTTGATTTTGCTTTAAGGTGTGGCCAATGTGGTTCACCCCTTAGTAGTGGCCAAAGGGTAACAAAATCTACAATTATTAATCCTCACTAGTCAAGGAGTCTGTATACAAAGTTTTCTAGGCCTTATGGTTCTAGAGACGAAGGTGGAAATAGGTTTTTAGGATGTGGCCCTGTGGCCCTTATTAGGGGCCACAGGGCCACCAAAGCTACAATCTATTATCCTCACTAGTCAAGAGTCTGTACACAAACTTTCTAGCTTTCTAGGCCTTATGCTTCTGGAGAAGAAGTCTAAATTCCACAAAGTTTACGGACGGACGCCAGACACCATGCCAAGCCAGATGAGCTAAAAATTAACCCTTTCATACCCACAAGATAGAAATCATGCTAAAAATAAATGTAATTAATAAGTTTTTTAGTAGAGGTTTAGTGTTTTAATTCATCATGCACATATATATATAAGGTCCCTCCCCTCATTTACATGTATACTCCATAATACTTATAACCCTTACATGCAAGAAAACAGGCTCAAAAACAGAATTACTACAGGTTTCTTAGAGCAGAGGGGGAGACATTTAGTTTTGTAATATATGATGCATACAAGTGAATATACCCATACATGGTTGAACTCCTCTATGTTGTTAGTCCACGTCCATCTATGAGCCTTGTACATGCCCACTCTAACAGCCATCAGCTCGTCACCGCGGTAGTAGAAGATGGTCCTGTCATTAACGACCTTCCATTTAATACTATTTTTATCAAACGATTGAAGAAAATCGTATACAAATGAGCGTAAGCACGTTTGATACCAAGTCTAATAAACAAACTATTAACAAACAAAAAGATAAGATATTAAAATAAAATAAAAAAGTATCAAATTGGAGGAAGTTTAGTATTCTGTTCATTACTGGCCAAAAAATTGCTTGTATAACTAAAATGATTTTCTTTCTTCTTTTATCATTCTTGTAGAAACTTGATCAATCTTTGTTCCAAAAAGTGCTTTAAAAACTAGATTAGCGTTTGCGGGATACCGCAAAAGCAGAGCAGCCCCGGAACTTGGGGTTTCGCCTTACCCTGTTCCGCCTTTTACTAAGGGTGCAACGATACACCGATACACCGGTGCATCGCGATTATATGGCCGACGATACGATACACGATACGTTTTGCCTTGAATCGATACACTACGATACGACCTGTCACTATTTCTATATATGTCACATAGTCCAATAACTGTTAGACTACAAGTTAACACTTTTAAGTCATTAGTGTTTTACCTTTTTATTGCATATTGATGTGTCCTCAAGGGAGGATCAAGGTATTGATGTCACAATTTCTCTTGGTTATGGTTCTTTTAATACTGCACTATCCTGTGTAATACGTAGCGAGATACATATCGTATCGTACCCCAAATATCTCGATACGTATCGTATCGCAACCCTCCTGTGTGGTTGCACCCCTACCTTTTACAGGCCTCACCAAATTGGGAATTTTCTCATGACCTTGACCTTTGACACTCAAGGTCACACAATCAATGAGCACATTTCATTGAGTATAACATTATTGTAATGAAATAAAGTGTTAAAAAGTAATTTAATCCATTTTCTCCATATATGTTGACCTTGCTGTGATCTTGACCTTCGACAGTTCATACCCAAAACTTTTTTAAAATGTTGTACTTCTCAAGAGATAATATATACAAAATCTAAACTTCAAAGCACAAAAACTTTTCAAGTTATTGTGTTTACAAGGAATTGCAATAACTCATATCTCATGACCTTGACCTTTGACCTTCAAGGTCACACAATAATTGAACACTTTTTATTGAGTATAACAATCATGTATTGATTAAAAGTGTTCATAGTTAAAATAAAGCATTTTTGCTTAAACATGCCTACGTCATGTACTTGCTGTGACCTTGACCTTTGACGGATTGTAGCCAAAACCTTTTCAAAATATTTTACTTTTCCAAGGATGATATATACCAAGTTAGAGCTTCATAGCACAAAAACTTTTCAAGTTATCGCGTTTACAAGGAATTCTTAGAGTGAATACATATCTCGTGACCTTGACCTTTGACCTTGAAAGTGAACGTGTCAAAATCGTTCCCCCGAGGTATGAGTAGTAAGGTATGAATTAGAGTTCTGGAAAGCTTAGTGGAAAAAAGTTATAGCTAGTAGTACGAGTGCGGTGTATGTTGAATGTCAATAATGAAGAGAAATATATGTAGAAAACAACACAAAATGTGGCAAACCTAAGATGATTCCTTTAAAAAAATGAAAAGAGATTATAGAACAAAATAATCAAATTTGAATAATTATTATTCAAATTTGATCTTTTTGTTCTTTTATCTTAAAGGATAAAAATGATTAAATTCTTAAAAAGATTATGTATTATTTTAAAAAAGGAGTTCACCTGTTGACTTGCTTGTTGTGAAAGAGAGATTCAGTAAGGCTGATTCCGTCGATAATGCGGTCGGGCGGTAGAGAAACTCCAGCTAGTTCCAGCACCGTTGAATATAGGTCCATAAGCGTGCCGAGCTGGTGAGATACCTATACAGAAAACTTGTGACTATTGTCAGCTATACAAGTTGTAATTCATAAATTTCATCAAATGGTAAGGCAATCTTTTCACATAAAGTGTATTTTGAAACATAGAATTCATATTTTGTAAACACATATATAGCACATTAAAATCATTAAAAATAGAGCCATTGGCTCTGTAGCTCATCAGGCTTCATTATCAATTATGCTTTATATATATTAGGGGTCACAGGACCACCAAACCTACAATTCATAATCCTCATCAGTCAAGGAGTCTGTACACAAAGTTTCAGCTTTCTAGGCCTCATGGTTCTAGAGAAGAAGATGAAAATAGGTTTTTAAGGCGTGGCCCCTGTGACCCTTATTAGGGGTCACAGGACCACCAAAGCTACAATTTATAATCCTCACTAGTCAAGGAGTCTGTACACACAATTTCAGCTTTCTAGGCCTCATGGTTCTGGAGAAGAAGATGAAAATAGGTTTTTAGGGCGTGGCCCCTGTGGCCCTTATTAGGGGTCACAGGGCCACTAAAGCTACAATTTATAATCCTCACTAGTCAATGGGATTGTACACAAAGTTTCAGCTTTCTAGGCCTCATGGTTCTGGGGACGAAGATCAAAATAAGTTTTTAGGGAGTGGCCCCTGTGGCCCTTATTAGGGGTCACAGGGCCACCAAAGATACAATTTATAATCCTCACTAGTCAAGGAGTCTGTACACAAAGTTTTAGATTTCTAGGCCTCATGGTTCTGGAGAAGAAGATGAAAATAGGTTTTTAGGGCGTGGCCCCTGTAGTCCTTATTAGGGGTCACAGGGCCACCAAAGATACAATTTATAATCCTCACTAGTCAAGGAGTCTGTACACAAAGTTTCAGCTTTCTAGGTCTCATGGTTCTGGAGAAGAAGATGAAAAAAGGTTTTTAGGACGTGGCCCCTGTGGCCCTTATTAAGGGTCACAGGGCCACCAAAGCTACAATTTATAATCCTCACTAGTCAAGGGGTCTGTACACAAAGTTTCAGCTTTCTAGGCCTCATGGTTCTGGAGAAGAAGATGAAAATAGGTTTTTAGGGCATGGCCCCTGTGGCCCTTATTAGGGGTCACAGGTCCACCAAAGCTACAATTTTTAATCCTCACTAGTCAAGGAGTCTGTACACAAAGTTTAAGGTTTCTACGCCTCATACTTCTGGAGAAGAAGATGAAAATAGGTTTTAAGGGCGTGGCCCCTGTGGCCCTTATTAGGGGTCACAGGGCCACCAAAGCTACAATTTTTAATCCTCACTAGTCAAGGAGTCTGTACACAAAGTTTTAGATTTCTAGGCCTTATGGTTCTGGAGAAGAAGTCGAAATTCCACAAAGTTTACGGACGGATGGACGGACGGATGGACGGATGGACGGACGGACGGACGCCGGACACCATGCCATGCCATAAGCCCATCGGGCCTTACAGGCCAGATGAGCTAAAAAGTAATTCAATTCTTTCTTTTTAGAATTTTATTTTCTTACAGATATTCTGTATGTTAAGTTGTATTATCGTAAGGGCTAAAGCATGTTCTTGTTAAAATTTCACACACCAAAAAAAGTAAATATAAAATGTTTAATCTTCAGGTTCAAATATTTATTTCTCAGCTGTATCATACATAGATTTAGAAGAAATCATGAAGTTTCAAGCAAAATAAGGTAGAGGTCATTTTAGTGAGAACACCATGTATTTTTTGCAAAAATAAATAATAAATATTCTATCTAAAGGGGAAAAATGAAGAGAGAAAAGAAATTAGAGTTTCTTAATTCATGCAAACATTCAATCAGTGATCATGACAAAGAATGAAACGCTTTGGTAAAAAAAACCCACAAAAACTGGAAAAAAGTCATTCAAAGGTTTTGAATACTGGTAAGTTACGCAAAACAGTTGAAAACAGTGAGCTAGCAGAATACGCAAATTTCCTTCAAAGCTTGTAATCTTTATCAATGAAAAATTTAGTGATAAAACATCTTCGACTTTAATTTGGAAAACATTATATATATATTTGGAATTATCTATTTATTTCATCCTTTGATGATACTTTTAAATAATTTATAGAAATTTGGAAATGTTTTAAATTGTCAAAATAATTTTTGATCAACTTTCCCAATTTTGATCAATTTAGTAAATGTTGTACCAATTTCATTGATTAGGTTCATATCATCAAAGTTAGTACCGCTCCAGGCTGAATTCTCCCCGGCCACATAGCGATAGTTGGTTCCCTCATTCCGCCCTCAAATGTTGTCTCTTTGCCGCACAGGAAGGGGCCATTGCTACCACCTGGCATAACATGTTAGAAAATAGGTATGTGAAAGAACTGGGATGCATCGTGAATTGGGGTGATAGGAAGGATGTCATGTCAGGATGCACCATGACAGATGACATGACAAGTGTTTGAGGTTGACAACATATGGGCAGAGAAAAGTTCTTTGAGACAGTAACTCCCAAGGAAACATTAATGTTACTTATTATCTTACCTATTCCTTCTCATAAGTGCTCATTTGGAAGGGGTAGCCTTCCTTTTTATAGTTGCTAGCTAAGTTTGAGGGGATTATATCATGTACACTAGTATTTTCTCTGCCACATAAGCATGCAAAACAAGCCTTGGGGTGAAAGGTTCCAGATACATCATCAAAGCATCTAAAGTCTTGGCAAAGAAAAAAAATCAAGAAAGGGTTAATAAAAGTTTAATTCAATATTTTCTTGTCTGGGATACATTTTTGTTAAAGGCTTTACCTCTACGTTGTCTGACTACATTCCATAACGTTTCATGTTCAAAATCAATTCAAACACTCCATAGTTTAAAACAATCATAATAACTTGGACCTAGTTTCTCATAAAGGGTTTTATGTTTGAAACCTTATGAATGACTCACTCAAAAAGATACAGCACATGCGACTGATCTGATAAAGAATATCCTACAATCATAATATCATCTATGTTGATGGTACATTTCATAATCAGAGAAGTAGCTCAGTTGGTAGAGCGTCTGCTCTTTGTCTGGGAGGTCGGGGTTCAATTCTCGACCACGTCATACCAAAAAACTTAAAACATGTCGCTTCCTTGCTTGATAATTTGAATACTTGGAACAGGTTGTTTTTGACAACATACAAGCTTTAGACCCCAAACAAGTAAGAACAAGGCAAAAATAAATGTGAGAACAAGGCAGATATAAATGTTAGATTGTAACCTGTCCGGGTGATATTTTGCTTGGCCACATGGCTATTGTGGGCTCTCTCATTCCACCTTCGAATGTTGTCTGTTTGCCACACAGGAAGGGGCCATTACTGCCACCTAGTGGCAAAATATCACAAGTCATAAACATCCTGCATATAGGATATCAAATAAATGAAAAAAATCCGTCAGTTTTTCCAGTGATTTGTGCATGGTAAATTTCTTCAAACCAACAAGAATCATCAACGCATGTGCAAAGTGCATTACAAAAGCCCATATGAAAAATCAAGATCTTGAATTAATGAAAAATAAATTCCATGAAATTTTGAAATATAACTTGTATAAGTAGGCACTTGATTTGGGACAAAAGTATTTCATCAGTGTTGGAAAACAATTTTGGAACTGTTCAGGATTTATCAACAAGAATAAAGATGCAATTTTGAGTTCAGAAAGTTCATGTCAAAGTCACATAATATTCAAGTGCGGTCCTTTAAATACATAAAAGTGATCCTTTGTCACCAGGGCAATATCTAACTATATTTTATTAAATGGATTTAAGATCTATGTAATACTGGTATAGGTGGAAAAATCTTTACAAATCTTTATGTGCATCCTTTGAGGAAATAGATTTTTGGCAATTTTCTTACTACTGTATGAATTTTCTAACCATTAGGAAAATATTTCATCATTTATCTTTTCCATGGCATTTGGAAGGATGTTCAAATGTTTAAATGGATTCTATCCTTCCATATTTATCTTAAAACCATCTGCCTCTGTCATAAACAAAAACATACCATGACATTTTGCTAAAGGGTTTACAATTGCACCCAACAGGATTCAAACCCACAGAATATGCAATTCACACTTGTACTTTCAATGTACTTGCCAGACTTACTTTAACCCTCCAGACATATGCTAATGAAAGATAGAGTATGTCTGCACTAAATCTAAACCTACACATCTTGTCATTGCACAAACAAACTTAACACTAAGGTTAACCCTCACGACGCTGAATACTTTATATGCTCTACAAGGTACCGTGGCTGAATTTTCTTGTACGGTGCCAGCCACTGTTATATGCTGGTAAGCTCTATCCGGGGTTCGCCTAGAGGGCTTACGGGCAATGTTATCACTGACCCATAATATTCCGAGGTTAGCATCGTAAGGGTTAACCTTAGTACCATCTTTTAACATTGCCCCAAGGCTTCCTTAATGACTTACGGTCACAGTAGTGTTTTATGCAAAGCTACCCAGTTCGGAGCTAACACCTTCAAAAGCAATGTTAAAACAACATGTTTGACATTGTTATCACAAACATATTTTCCCAATAACATCATAACATCTTTAGTATGATTTTGATCTGCGTTAAAGATTCAATATTTGTCTTGCCAAATATAGACTTTGATTTTGACCTCATTTTTTGTCTGAAAGGAACCTTTTGACCTGATTTGAAGACATAGTAAATCAATACCTGATTCCTTTGCATACGTAGCTCCTCCGTTATCGGAGGAGAATATGGACAGAGTGTTTGTGTCTATCTTTAGATCTTTCAACTTCTTCAGGATTTCTCCAACTCCAAAGTCCAGTTCACGAACTGCATCTCCATATCTGATAGGGAAGAAATAGTACATTATTCACTGACTCTTCACAAGTATTATGGCTGTATCAAAGGCTAACATTTTAAGACACTTTTTAAGACACTACATCATTAGGGGTCAAATAGGCACCAAATGTATGAATCTTAATCCCCATCTGTCAAGGAATCTGACAAGATTTAAACTCACTAAACCTTTGTTTCTAGAGAAAACAAGATGTGTTTGTGAAACATGAATGCCCCCGGATGCATCCTGCTCGCTGTGTCAAGGTCACAAGGTCAAATGTCATGGTGTCATCTGAAAGGTCTCATCACAAGGGATCCATATGTCAAGTATCAAAGACCTAGCTCTGACCAATCAAAAGTTATGACCAAGGTTAAAGTTTTTGTGGACAAACGGACAGACGGACAGGTGAAAAACAATATACCCCCAGAATCTCCGATTCGGGGGCATAAAAAAAATTAGTAATAGATTTACGTAAATAATAACCAAGTGTCTCGCTACCAAAAGTTACATTTGTGTTCCTAACTTCCTATGGATTTTCATGGACTATGGACATACTGATGGTATAAACATGTGAACTCCACGACCAAGAGGTAAACTTTCATAAGCCATCTCCCCATACTGATTTCATAATGGCTGACTGTGTTTCATCCCAAACGTATTCAACACAGGATCCAGACAATAATGACTATGATGTTTTGAAACAGTTAGATGATATATTTGGGGAAAGTGATAAGGAAACATGTGAAGGAAAACTTCTTGGAATCTACAACAACGATGACCAGGGACTAAATCATATCAGATTCTCTTTGTACGATGTTGCTAAAACCGAATGTGAAGATTTTCCAGAAGGAATCCTCATAAGACGTGTGAAACGAAGTGGTCAAGCCAAAAGTGTAGCTGAGAAATATGCTTCAGACGTTTATGTACTATACAAATTTATCAAAGGTGTCATTCCCGCTCATGTTATTCAAACTGATGTTTTGACTAGACAGAAATCTGTTCAAGACAGAGTAGGACAAGAATCTTTCCACAAAATGGACAAAGATTTGCTTGGAAATATGATGTCCAAGCTTATGTTTATTCACGAAGACATGAATAAGAAATTTGATAATGTGTGTAAACGCTTATCAGAATTTGAGGACAAGTACAATAATGATATGATCAAACTGCTGAGTGCCTATGAAGAAAAGAGCAGTGATGCTAAACACTATGAAGCTGAAAACTTGGAGTTATTGTCTAGGGAAAAATCACTGAAAGCAGAAAATGTAAAACTTAACAATCAACTTAAACAACGAGAAGCTGAATTAAAGGACTCCAGAGATACACTTATTACGAAATTAAACTTTATTGACAAGAATGTTCGTGCTGTTGATGGGAAGATGGATTGTGTTAACACAAGAAATAAACTATTGTATTCGGACTCGGTAAAGCTGGGCAATCAGGAGTCGGGTGTGGAGTTTAGCAACATGCAAAATGCTAACACTCGAGGTCCAAGCCCAAGCAAACAAGTGCCTTTTCATGTCATACCAAGCTCACCAGAGGTCATTGTTCACGAGGACAGCCCAATCACCCAGCACGACAATGATGTAATCATTAATGTATCAGATCAGCCTATAGATAACCAACATACAAGAACCGTGACATTCAACAACGAGTGGAAGAAGTCCTTCAGTGGTGTCTCGAAGCGGAGGAATAAACGTCTAGTGTTAAGTCATGTTAGAGCAGACAAGTCCTTTGATATAATTAAGGATGCAATAGTTGACTATGCTAAAGAACGTGGCGTTATGATATCGAATGCTAAACTGATGAAACATTGGGACCGTCCACGCAATCCGACATACACCATACGGATCACCGTTTCTAGAGAGTCTTCTGACGTCATACTTGATGACGAATGCTTCTGGCCTGAGAATGTAAATTGTCGAGAGTGGATCCCAAATCATACATGGTACGGCGATAATGGACATGAAGGTAATGAACAGTAATATGCCTTTTCTCTTGTACATGTTAACTCTTGTAATGTCATTAACACGTGTCATTACATGGAATATACGTGGAGCTACCAACTGTGTTGCTGAACTCAGGTGTAAGCTAGAAAGCTGTGATGTAATGTTTTTAAGTGAACACTGGCTTAATAATAACCAGACGACGATCCTAACGGAACTTCATGACGATTTTCATGTTTATTTTAAATGCCAGAAGAATCATTCTTCACTACGAGGAGCTGGCGGAGTAGCATTGTTTGTTAGGAAACAAGATAACTGTAGTGTTTCTGTGTTACATATACCAAGCAGTGAGCACATCATCATACTAACTGTGGAACTCCTATGTACATTGTCGGTGTGCGACTTCCATCTACTAATGTGATGGACAATGTCTATGCAGATGAACTTCACAATGCAATGGATATATACGATACATGCTCATACCATGGACGAACTGTGATACTTGGTGATTTCAATGCTGACCTTCGAACTCTCTCTCAATTAAAACCTCGAGCAAAGTGTCTGCAGAGAGCCCTGCAAGAACGTGACTTGATATCAATTGTACCACTAGATAATCAATGTACATATACCTACACTAGTAAGTGTAGACAAGTTAAAACTATGATTGATTATGTTTTCATTAATGCTGAATATGGAAGAAGCATTGCAGGCTATTGTATTGACTACTCCATCCCTTACTCTGTCTCAGATCATTACCCCATACTTGTTTGTTTGCATGTAACTGATGATTTACGTCAATATCAATTTGGTGGTGAAAAACTGAATTGGCGAAAGGCCAATGACATTGATTTGATGCTTTATCGTTATGAGAGTGAAAACTATTTCAGATGTGTCAGTATAGATGTAACTGAGTATAACTCACCAGCGGAGTATATAGAAAGTTATCATAATTTCATTCTTGATTCATTACATGCATCAGCTAGTATCAGTATTCCTGCGTCCAAATTTCAATCTCATCTAAAGCCATACTGGAAGAAAGACAACCTAAAACCCTGTCATAATGCTATGCGTGAAGCACGTAAAGAATGGGTCCATATGGGTAAACCAAGAAACAAAGAGGATGTTCTCTTTATAAAGTATAAGCAGGCAAAAAGAATATTTCGGAAAGAACATCGCCGGTCAAAACGTAAACTACAAGAAGAAACGTTCAGAGACATCTATGAAGCAGCTGAAGTAGATATACAGGAATATACCAGGGTAACAAAAAAGTACAAACGCAATAAGGAACAAGTAAAGGTCCTAGCTTATGACAATGATACTTGTGACACCCCAGAAACGATTTGTCACCTATTTGCCAAGTATTTTAGGGATTTATCCCAACCATATGAAGACAGCAGTTTTGATCAAGATTTTACCAATTTTGTAAATAATTTTGTTGCAGATCTTATCACAACACAAGACTTTGACTTTGATGATATAAATATGCATCTATTGTGTCCATTTACATATGATGAATTATGTAAAACCATAAGATCTTTAAAGATGGGTAAATCGCCAGGTCCTGATCATATTGTCAATGAGCACGTCAAACTATGTGGAAAATCGCTCATCCCCCACCTTGTTACTTTTTATAATGATATTGTCTCATATGAATATGTTCCCAAGTTGTCTAATGTGGGAAATATACTTCCAATTCACAAAGGCCATGGTAAAAGTAAGGATAACCCCTCTCATTATAGAGGTATCACACTTACTCCCGTTTTAGGTAAGCTATTTGAAAGACTACTTTTAAATAGAATTGAAAGCTGGGCTACAAAAGTAAAGAACTTTCCACATCCTTTCCAGATGGGCTTCAGAAAAGGTGCTGGGGCAGAGACAGCTTCTTTTACGCTTTTAGAAAGTATTGCTTACTACAACGAAAGAGACACGCCTGTATACTGTGCATTTGTAGATAACGAAAAAGCTTTTGACCGTGTTTGGCTTAACGGTCTTTTTCTAAAACTGCACAATTTTGGAATTAAGGGAAAAATATGGAGAATTATACATATGCTTTCCTCATCAATGAGATCACGCATAAGCATTGGCGGTCATATCTCAGATACCTTCGAAGTACACCAGGGTGTCGGACAAGGACGGGTACTATCGGCTTGGTTGTTCACGCTGTACATTAATGACCTACTGAATGCTATTGATAACTCAGGAAGGGGTTTGAGCCTCCCCTGGGCCACTACTCCTGGTATCTTACTTGCAGATGATACAACATTGTTGAGTTGTACACCTGATGGTCTACAGTGTTTACTGAATGTTATTTTTGATTACGCAAGAACATGGCACCTTAAATTTAATGCAAGTAAAAGTGCTTTCCTTCTGTTTGGTGATCATAATAACCATACATGTCCAGAATTATTCCTTGGAGATCAGGTTGTCAACCGTAAGACGGATGTCTTATATGCTGGCCTGTACATAAGCACTGCAAAATCTTACCTTAGCCGTACAATTTTAATATGTGAAAAACTAAGAAGATTAATCAATGTTAACCACAGTCATGGCTTGTACTTTGGAGGTCTTCACCCGATGCATGCTGTACGCATATGGGAACGCATTATTTTACCATGTGGTCTTTATTCCTGCAATGTGTGGTGTCAGCTATCAACTAAAGGGTATGATATGCTCGAATGTGTTCAAAAGTACTTTTGTAAAAAAGTACAAGGGTTTTCCAAACGCACAAGTTCAGTAATTGCCAGAGACTGTCTAGGCCTTGTATCCCTCGTGCATATATAGACCAGAGAGCATTGTTGTTCCTGGGAAGACTTTTCAACGCTGATGTTAGCTTTATTTCTAAGCGAATATTGTATCACAGACTGGCTCAAAATGATTGTGATGATTGTGACTTTAAAAATATGCTGAGGCGTAAGTCCTCTCCAATACATCATATGTTATATCTTGCTCGTAAATACGATCTCATTGAATATGTTGATATGTTCCGTTACTCATCTGTGTTTGTCACTAAAAATGAATGGTCAAAACTTGTGAATAAGAAAGTTTCAGTTTTTGAAGCAAATTGTGTCACCAGTGAGCTGAACTACAGAGTAAATCTGCATAGATACTCCCTCTTGCGTAACCCGACTGGGAACAAACTTTGGTTAATAACTCTAAATGATTCTGATTACTTCTATGACATGTCCTACCTTATTCGTGTAAGCACTTTTGCTATACAATCTAAAGAATGTCTGTGTGGGACACACGCATATGACATTGTTAAACATGTATTTCTATATTGTTCACACACGTTATGTGATAGAGAGCAGTTATTCAACTGTCTCATCGATGTTTTGGATGTACAAACATTTGCCAGTGTTTGGAATGATGATGATGATGTGTTAATAAGTTTTCTTCTTGGAGGTATACCAAATGACTTTGTCAAAAATCTTGATACCAATATATGGATCAAATGTATGAAATTAACATGTAAAGCGCTTCGAGAATGGAAACGATTTCTCAACATGTGCTTATAAATATTCATGTACATTGTTCTCTATTAGTACCTATGCTCCAAAGCATGTACTTTTCGTGTTTGTTTGCTGTTTAATATAATATTAACTTATCACTCACTGTATATCTTCAATTTTGGAGGAAATAAAGACAATCTATCGACAATCTATCTATGAATCTTAATCCCCATCTGTCAAGGAATCTGACAAGATTTAAACTCACTAAACCTTTGTTTCTAGAGAAAACAAGATGTGTTTGTGAAACATGAATGCCCCCGGATGCATCCTGCTCGCTGTGTCAAGGTCACAAGGTCAAATGTCATGGTGTCATCTGAAAGGTCTCATCACAAGGGATCCATATGTCAAGTATCAAAGACCTAGCTCTGACCAATCAAAAGTTATGACCAAGGTTAAAGTTTTTGTGGACAAACGGACAGACGGACAGGTGAAAAACAATATACCCCCAGAATCTCCGATTCGGGGGCATAAAAAAACGAAAATTAGCTCGTAATCTATACATCGTCTCTATAGTAAGTAAGTGGTTCATGGGCAAAAATCAAATTCAAAATGTTAAGAGACCCCACGAGACCATGGGGCTAAAACGAGCTAATAGGCGTCTTTGCTGGGATATTTCATATCTAGCCTGTGAACATTCTAGTACTCACAATCCCCTCTGACTAGTCCCGAGGAACTTCTGCGAGGCGTAGAGAGGCTCGTGAGTTGCATCCACCGCCCAGTAGAGGAGGAATGGCTGCTCCGCCTGTGCTTGCTTCTCAATGAAGGTCAAGGCCTCCTGGAAACAGGAAGTAGTTATGAATGTCATTAAGCAAGAGATAAAATCCAGACTGAAGTGAAATCATTGAGGGCCTTTATCACATGGATTTCTACTGTCAAAATTAAAAGTCTAGAAAACAATTGGATTTGACATTGAAGTATTACTATTTGAAAAAGGGCATCGGGGGAAAACCTTTGTCCCATACCAGTCTGATTAAAATACACCTAGTTTGGATGAATAAAATGTTTAATATTCTAACTCATCAAGATACGAAATCACCTACACTAGGTCTGACTGCAGCCCCATAGGTAGCATGATTTTGTATCAGTTTTGTACAGGAGTCTTAAGCATACCAATCATCATGGTCATAAAAAAAGATAGAGGTGATCATGTTAAAAGCATGGTTTACAGGAGTTACTTGACCCTAGCTACTGATATCGAAGGATTGGCTGGACACCTTGTGATTGGTTAACTACATAACTTATGTCAGAATAACATGTCATGACAGGGCTGTGGTGGGACCTATTGGAGAGGAAACCTTTCGACAGGACAAGTTCAATTCTCAATAGGGTTAATATTTTGAAATTTTTAATCTCTTAAATTTAATTTCTAAAAGTTCACCTCAATGTACATCAAGGTCAAGTTCGATTCGCCTGTCTTTTTGTCAATCATGAATTCTTCATAATATCTGTAATAGAAAACAGAATATGTCATGCATGTGAAGTTCCCATAATCATAAAGAAATTGATGAATTTACATAGTCTCTTCATCTTCTGACAGTCAACATGTTATGAACATAATGATTCAAACCATAATCAACTTTGATAATGATTTACCCTATGAAGATAGGGAAGCTTCAGATCTATACAGTAGCTAATTTTAAAAAATAGAGCCATTGGCTCTGTAGCTCATCAGGCTTCATCATCAATTATGCTGTAGAGTGTGGTCAATGTGATTCCCCCTTTGTAGAGGCCACAGGGTCACCATTCATAAAATTCGGTATATAGGCGACAAGTTTCAGTTTTCTAGGCCTTTACTTCTGATGAAGAAGATGAAAATAGATTTGAAGGACGTATCTGTTGCCTTTATAAGGGGCAACAGGGTCACCAAAGCTACAATTCATAATCATCACTAGTCAAGGAGTCTGTACACAAAGTTGCAGCTTCTAGGCCTTATACTTCTGGAGAAGAAGATGAAAATAGGTTTTTAGGGCGTGGCCCGTGGCCCTTATTAGGGGTCACAGGGCCACCAAAGCTACAATTTATAATCCTTACTAGCCAAGGAGTCTGTACACCAAGTTTAAGCTTTCTAGGCCTTATGGTTCTGGAGAGGAAGTCGAAATTCCACAAAGTTTACGGACGGACGGACGGATGGACGGACGGACGGCGTCAGGGGCCACAGGGCCACTAAAGCTACAATTTTTAATCCTCACTAGTCAAGGAGTCTGTACACCAAGTTTAAGCTTTCTAGGCCTTTTGGTTCTGGAGAAGAAGATGAAAATAGGTTTTAAGGGCTTGGCCCCTGTGGCCCTTATTAGGGGCCACAGGGCCACTAAAGCTACAATTTATAATCCTCACTAGTCAAGGAGTCTGTACACAAGGTTTAAGCTTTCTAGGCCTTTTGGTTCTGGAGAAGAAGATGAAAATAGGTTTTAAGGGCTTGGCCCCTGTGGCCCTTATTAGGGGCCACAGGGCCACTAAAGCTACAATTTATAATCCTCACTAGTCAAGGAGTCTGTACACAAGGTTTTAGCTTTCTAGGCCTTATGCTTCTGGAGAAGAAGATGAAAATAGGTTTTTAGGGCTTGGCCCCTGTGGCCCTTATTAGGGGCCATAGGGCCACCAAAGCTACAATTTTCAATCCTCACTAGTCAAGGAGTCTGTACACAAAGTTTCAGCTTTCTAGGCCTTATGGTTCTGGAGAAGAAGTCGAAATTCCACAAAGTTTACGGACGGACGTACGGACGGACGCCGGACACCATGCCATGCCATAAGCCCATCAGGCCTTACAGGCCAGATGAGCTAAAAATATAGCCATTGGCTATGTAGCTCATCAGGCTTCATGTGCTTTAGGGTGTGGCAAATTGGTTCCCCCCCCCCCCCTCCCCCTTAGTAGGAGCCACCAAATGTAAGGCTTCTGGAGGAAAAGATGAAATGAGGTTTTAAGGGCGTGGCCCATATTAGGGGGCCACAGGCTTTATTAACACGTGTTTGTCACTGAGGTGACATAATCCCCCGCCGCAAATTATCAATCAATTATTGGCTGTGACCTCTTATTTGTTGTCAGAGGGTCACGAAATGTATAAACTGTGACCTTGAAAATAATTTGAAGGTCACCGAAATCGACTGGGCCCGGCGCCTTCCCAATAAGATGCATTGTGTAAGCTATGAAGAGAATCCAGTGAATGGTTCTTGAGATATCCTGCTGACAAGGGTAAAATGTCAAAGTTTCGTAATGACCTTGAAATGAAGGTCAAGGTCTTCCCCAGGGGAAGCTATATGTAAGATATGAAGAGAATCCAGTTGAAAGTTCTTGAGATATCGTTCTAACAAGGGTACACATGCAAGTTCACATGTCCAAAAATTCAAAGTTCCGCTGTGACCTTTAGAATAATGTCAAGGTCACCAAAATCTAATCAGCCCAAGGTCTTCCCCAGGGGAAGGTATATGTAAGATAAGAAGAGAATCCAGTTGAAAGTTCTTGAGATATCGCGCTAACAAGGGTAAAATGGCAAGTGTCCTTGTGACCTTGAAATGAAGGTCAAGGTCACGAAACCCATTTGGACAATTACTCTCACTGAGGTGAACATATATGCAAAATATGAGAAGGATGTACAGAATAGTTCTTATGTTATTCCATTTCGTACGTACGGAAGCTGCCCAATACCGGTTCGCGCTTAACATTCCTCACAAGTCAAGTAGTAGTTCTTCACACAAAGTTTCAGCTTTCCAGACCGTATGCTTCTGGAGAAGAAGACAAAAATAAGTTTTAAGGGTGTGGCCCCTGTGGCCCTTATTATGGGCCACAGGGTCAACAAAGCTATAAATCATAATCCTCATTAGTCAAGGAGTATGTACACAAGCTTTCAGCTTTCTAGGCCTTATTCTTCTGGAGAAGAAGATGAAAATAAGTTTTAAGGGTGTGGCTCTTATTAGGGGTTCCAGGGCCACCAAAGCTATGAATCATAATCCTCACTAGTCAAGGAGTATGTACACAAAGTTAGAGCTTTCTGGGCCTTGTGCTTCTGGAAAAGAAGTCGAAAGTGCAAAAAGTTTTCAAACAAGGCCGGACACCATGCCATGCTATAAGCCTTTCAAACCAGATGAGCTAATAAGTTAACAATGTGTTATGAGGCCCTTGCCTTGACGTCCTGTCTAAAATCAAGTTCTGACAGCACGAGGATCCACTTAGGATGCAGAGACGGGACCAAAGAAAGTTGGTAATAATTAAAAATAGAGCCATGGGCTCTGTAGCTCTTAGGCTTTACATTTGATTTTGCTATAGGGTGTGGCCAATGTGGTGCCCCTTAGTAGGTGCCATGGGGCCACCAAAGCTACAATTTATAATCCTCACTAGATACGGAGTTTGTACACAAAGTTTCAGCTTTCTAGGCCTTCTTAGGTTTTTAGGGCATGGTCCCTTAGATTTTTAGAAATAATTGGGGTCACAGGGTCACCAAAGTTACAAATCAGAATCCCCACATGCCAAGGTACCTGCACTAAAAAATATCAGCTCTCTAGAGTCATTGGTTCTGGAGAAGAAGACTAACATAGGTTTTAAGGGCGTGGCCCCTGTGGCCCTTAATTGGGGTCACAGGGTCACAAAAGTTACAAATTAGAATCCCCATATGCCAAGGTGCCTGTACATAAAATTTCAGCTCTCTTGGGCTTCTGCTTCTGGAGAAGAAGATGAAAATAAGTTTTAAGGGCGTGGCCCCTGTGGCCCTAAATTGGGGTCACAGGGTCACCAAAGTTACAAATCAGAATCCCCACATGCCAAGGTACCTGTACACACAATTTCAGCTCTCTAGTGTATATGGTTTATGAGGAGAAGTCGAAAGTGTCAAAAGTTTACGGATGACGGACGGTCGCCGGACGACGGGCCATGCCATAAGCCCAGCTGACCTTTCCGGCCTGATGAGCTAAAAAAGAGGGGGATAATCGTCATCAACCCATGAAGTCAGCCGCTGAAACATGTAACTGCAAACTTCAGCCCCTCCTGTTCCTTCGGCGCCTGATTTCATGAGCTAATAAGTTGTTCTCTAATCATGACGGACTTAACACTCAAGAGATTAGCTTTAAAAGACAAATGGGTTTTGAGAAGAAGTCAAACGCTTTAAAGGGAGACTATCCTCAGCCAAGGTTCGAGGAACTTTTTTTAGTTGCGTAACGCGGTCACGTGACATGAACTGGGCACCGCCCGGCAGCTGTAGAGGATTTCGTAACCTCGGGTTTCGTAACCTAAATGTGATCGCACAAATAAAAAATATGATTTTTACCCCAATATCATAAAGAATTCTAACGAAAGCACTATTATTTGATAAAGCATTCAGCATAGTCAAAGATCCGTCGTAACACACTCAGCTTTATTCTCAATAGCCAGTTGGGCTACATTTTAATAAAATGATTTATTACAAAGAGGATAAACGTAGAGAATGAAACTTTTTATGTTGTTGCATTTTCATATTTATTATTATTATTATATATATATATATCATTATTATTATTTCATATTTGTATTGCTTTTAACAAACCCTTTCAAATAGAAGAATGATTTCTATCTTGTATGATTTGTTGAAAAAAGTGTACATGGTTTTGAAATCCGTGACCGCATCTGACACGGTACACGGGAAAAAAAGTCACGAATTTGCCTAGGGAAAAATCACAATATTTCATGATAGTAATGCTTATTGAAATGTTTGGTACTTCAAATAAGTTCTGTGTGTTGAAATTAAGTTGACTGATGATAGGCCACATGATATGACTTATCTTATGTTGTCTTTGTTAACAATATTTATCATTTTATAATTTAATAAATATTGAATATCACAGTTGTCCCTAATTTGTATTTTTGAAACCGTGTTATTTATATCTTTATCTTGGATATCAGGATTAAATAAATTTGATACTTTTGTTGCACCATTACTACCAAGCATTTGTCCCCTTTCTTCATTTCATTGTCCGAAAGGATGAATTTTCTCTGAGCTTTTAGTGGTTTAAATGTTGATAGCACTCCGGGATACAACAGTTATGTTACAGTAAATGGATGGTGATCTCACAAGAAAAGGAAGTTTATATAGAACTACAAGAATGCTTTCATGACAGAGCTTTTAGTCAATTGTTTTAGGTAGTTGAGGTGAATGAAGGACTGTGACTTTTCCCCCGATCACCGTTGAGGCAGGATAATCAGATATTTAGATGCGATATTATTCTTCATTCTATAAATATGATAACTTCGTTCTAAGTATGAATAGGTTTGTGATTTAACAATCATATAACAAAATATGAACAAAAATATGCCCCTATCATCCTATCTGTTACATTTATTATACCCCCGACCAACGGTCCGGGGTATCGAGTAATACCAACGATTCCGTGTGTGTGTCTGTCTGTCTGTCCGTCCGAGGACATTTTTTGTCCCACCTATTACATGAAAACTATTCATCCGATTTATTTCAAATTTTGCACATGTCTTCTACCCTACTAGGAGGGTGCAGTGCGAAGTTACAGCAAAATTCGTTAATATTTGAATTTTTTACAAATTTCCATGTTTTGAACTTAGTCATTTTCCAATATCAGATTTGTCCGACCTATGACGGGAAAACTATTCATCCGATTTATTTCAAATTTTGCACATGTCTTCTACCCTACTAGGAGGGTGCAGTGCGAAGTTACAGCAAAATTCGTTAATATTTGAATTTTTTACAAATTTCCATGTTTTGAACTTAGTCATTTTCCAATATCAGATTTGTCCGACCTATTACGGGAAAACTATTCATCCGATTTATTTCAAATTTTGCACATGTCTTCTACCCTACTAGGAGGGTGCAGTGCGAAGTTACAGCAAAATTCGTTAATATTTGAATTTTTTACAAATTTCCATGTTTTGAACTTAGTCATTTTCCAATATCAGATTTGTCCGACCTATTACGGGAAAACTATTCATCCGATTTATTTCAAATTTTGCACATGTCTTCTACCCTACTAGGAGGGTGCAGTGCGAAGTTACAGCAAAATTCTTTAATATTTGAATTTTTTACAAATTTCCATGTTTTGAACTTAGTCATTTTCCAATATCAGATTTGTCCGACCTTTTACGGGAAAACTATTCATCCGATTGATTTCAAATTTTGCACATGACTTCTTCCCTACTAGGAGGGGGTGCGGTGCAAAATTGCAACAAATTTAATTGATATTTCATTTCTTTTACAAATTTCCATATTTTGAACATATAGTCATTTTCCAATATCAGATTTGTCCAACCTATTACGGGAAAAACTTTTCATCTGATTCTTTTCACATTTTGCATGTGTCTTCTTCCCTACTAGGAGCGGTGCAGTGCCAAATCAAAACTAAAATTGATACAGGTTTTTGTGGGTTTTTTTTAATAAGTTCCATTTTTTTTATTAGTCATTTTTCTTCATTTCCACTTTGGGGGTCAAATGCTGTGCAAGAGATGACTACATTGAAAGTAAAAAATAATTCAGTTAGTCAGGGATGCACAGTCGGGGGTATTAGTGAGCCATGCTCACTTTTTTGCTTGTTCAAAAATAATTATACTTATAATATACTGGAACGGTTTTGAAATAATTTTTTAACTTTTGATCAATCCATTGATTCATTAGCTTATGTTTTTCACGAATAAAATAGATTAAATCATATGACTAGTTTTTCCCCTAAATCTTCTAAAAGAACATAATATTTCTCACAGTTTAAGAAGATAAAGTATCCACTCAAATAGTAAAATACGATATTAATGTTTGCTTATTGCCTAAATATGCAATGTAGATAAACATATGTTTGTCTCATTATTCATTGAAATCTTGTAACTGAGTGATTTGTAATGGGGTTTACAAAAAAAAGCAATTTTCTCATCTAATAAATTTTATGTCATTTTTCGTTTTTAAATAACATCGTTTAAAATTTGTATGATAAATTTAACAATAATGCAGAGGAATATATCGATGACACCGTCTTTGTCATTCCAATTTCTAAAATGCCTCTCAAAGAAGTTATAAATTTAACAGTCTGCAGTTACATCTAATACACGTTAAAAAGTGCATTGAAGACGACGAGGAATCTGCCCTTTGAAGTTTTGTGTCAAAAAGCCGGATGTTACAGATAACAGGTGTGAGGTGTCAGTTTATTGACGTCCAGTGAGTCTAGTCATGTGTCGTAACAGGTCATATAACTGCCGGGCCATTGCTTGATGGCGTCGTCGTGTCTGACTTAGTGGACAAAAAATATACACAATCACCGCTAATTATTGTGTAATTAAATGTTATTTCTTTCTCGGGCACAATGTCTAGTTTAATGAACCAATGAAGTTATAGAACATTAAATCTGACCAATGAAAATGTCATTTCTTTCTCCGGCACAATGTCTAGTTTAACTAGATTAGTGTTTGCGGGACACCGCAAAAACAGAGCAGCCCCGCAACTTGGGGTTTCGCCTTACCCTGTTCCGCCTTCTACAAGCCTCAGCATATTGGGCATTTTCTTGTGACCTTGACCTTTGACACTCAAGGTCATGCAATCAATGAATACATTTCATTGAATATAACATTAATGTAACAAATTAAAGAGGTAAAAGTAAAAATAACCCATTTTCTCAATATTTGTTGACCTTGCTGTGACCTTGACCTTTGACACTTCATACCCAAAACCATTCCAAAATTTTGTACTTCTCAAGAGATAATACATACAAAATTTAAACTTCATAGCACAAAAACTTTTCAAGTTATCGCGTTTACAAATAATTTTTAAGTGATTTTATAGCTCGTGACCTTGACCTTTGATCTTGAATGTGACCATGTCATTGTAAGTCCCCAGAGGTGTAAACAATTATACATCTTTATAAGTTCTGAAAAACTGAATTGGATTAAGTTATATCCATATTAGTTCCACATTGTAATAACACAAAACTCATGACCTTGACCTTTGACCTTCATGGTTACACAATCAATGAACACTTTTCAATGAGTATAACAATCATCTATTGCTTAAAAGTGTTCATAGTTAAAATAAAGCATTTTCGCAAAACCATGCTAAAGTCATGACCTTGCTGTGACCTTGACCTTGGACAGATTGTAGCGAAAACCTTTTCAAAATTTTTTACTCTTCCAAGGATGTTATATATCAAGTTAGAGCTTCATAGCACAAAAACTTTTCAAGTTATCGCGTTTACAAGGAATTTTTTAGTGATTTTATAGCTCGTGACCTTGACCTTTGACCTTGAAGGTGAACATGTCAAAATCGTTCCCCCGAGGTATAAGCAGTAAGTTATAAATACAAGTTCTGGAAAGCTTAGTAGAAAAAAGTTATAGCCATTAGTATGAGCGCGGCGGACGCGGCGGCGGCGGCGGCGGCGGCGGCGGCGGCGGAAACTGCACAAATACTGATAGCAGCCCCGACTAAGTCGGGGCTGCTAATGAACCAATGAAGTTGTAGAACATTAAATTTGACCAATGAAAATTTAAATGAATGAAAGCTTTTCCTCCGACACACTCCCAAACTGTAAGATTATACATTATTAACATAGATTATATACATGGATCATCTGAGCAGGTTTGTTATTAGCCCTGCTGGAGGCGCTCGCAAACTCTCTTGAAAACTAAGTAGGTTCGTTGTTTTCTTTCACTGAACATGTTTTATATTGTACCAGGTACCGATGTAAATTAACCTGGTACTATGTTTATTTTACCATTGTTTCATTGAAAGCATTTTAACTTTTTCTTCCCAATTTTGCAATGGTCTCTGTCTCTGAGTAATAAATCCTACCTCGGAAACTTTTCGTTTAGCATTTTTTCTTATCTTTATGAAAATGAGTAATAAAAAATGAAATAAAATTATCCCATAAGATTTCGTCTGACCCAAATCATTTGTTACACTGTGAATTAATACAGCTTCTTTCTTGAAACAGGTATTATTACCGCTGGTTTCAAACCCAGTGGTAAATATGCGTTTATTCCCTATAGTATTCCATGATCTGTTGAGCAGAAGAGCGTTTAATTCCAGCGCATTGTAGTCGTATAACCAGTCGAAAATTTTCCCAGCATGCAACTGCAAAACAATAACAAAGTCAAAGAGCCCCTCCCGGTGTTTACTCAATCTTAAGGTTTTTCGCAGATCCGATCAGTCTCCCTTTAAACATGGACACAATGTCCTCTCAGGCTGTTTGAACTTAGCAGCTAAAAGATTTTCGGCTATTGCTTTGATCTTAACTTTATTCTTATTTGATGAATAATTTTCAGATGAGATTTAGTAAACAATTTGACAAATAAGTTATATACCTCCCCGCCATGTTTGCATCTTTGTACACAGGAATGTTGGGTTGTGATTTGTCATCAAATGGCCCAAAGTGGCAATTTGGGGCGCCAAACCACTCGTCAAAGCCATGCTTAAGTGGATGATAATGGGGTTGCTGCCCCAAATGCCTGGAAATGAAAAAAATGTCCATGACAATGTGTTAGTTTAAAGTGACAAAGATTATCTATCATAATATTTCATTTGGTTTATCATGTTCCTAAACCAATTTTTGATAACTTATACAACATCAACACTTACAACTTGGATATTTACATGTTCTAATCATTAACTAGCCCATACACTAAAAAAAATTGACAATTGACTCACAAGTGAATCTCAATTCAATAGTTCCTCAATCTAAATAAATTTAGATCAACAGATTTTTTATTTTGTCATACTGTTGATCTAACATTGACCAGTGTGAGAGGTCGTCCCCGTGACCTTTCGTATGCAAATAAGGAATTCGCGATTGATCAATCAAATTCGACGTTACAAACAGTTCATAGTCGCTATTTCAAAGAATGAACGGAAGAAATATATGATGGCTTATGGCCTGTTCTCAATAACAGTGTGCATTGTGAAAAATAAATCTTGTTTTCGATACTGATAAGAAAAATATCAATAGGTTGATTTTATTTTGGTTGTATGAAATATAATTTTTTTTATGATTGACAAAAATCACTATTTTAAACATTATTTGGATGACAATGAAATAAATTAGTATAAACGAGTTTGATAAAAAAGGAGTTACCTCCCCTTGCATATGGATTTTCGCAGATATTGGCATTTATCAAGCTCGAACTGTGTGATTATTATTCGCCACGTTAGTATCTGTGCGACGTGCAATTATCATTTGTCATCGACAACTAGCAATATACGCTAAATCATTTCAAAATGAAATAAAAGTACCGAGGGTACAGAAGCTCACCTTTAAATGAATGATGTGGTAAAATGGTTTAATTATACATGTAACCATCTTTTATATAATTGATTATGGCTGCCATCATGATTTTTTTATCTTTTAAAATACTAGTCTTCTTTTGGAAACGACTAGAGCTTGAACAAACATTAATACACGAATGATATAATCATGATAAGTTAACAAGCAGTAGGTTTTTGTATAACTTTTTTGTATATCTATGGCTGAATTGGTGACCATCTTGTACTTTTTAATCTTCAAAATGCTACTTTTATGTTGGCATCCGTATTAATTTCATTATGATATCTTGATTGGTTTAGGTGTATCCATTTAAATGTCATTCATTACTTACAGGATGATGGGCACTTACATTTGTTTTGTAGTGAATCATTAATATGATTTCAAGATTATTTCACTGATGGTTATGCTGCATGGGATATTGAGAGTCCCAAAAGTGCAGATTTTTCAAGGAAAATGAATGACTGAGGAAAGTCATAAACACAGCAATGCATAAGACATGTTTATTTTGTTCACATAATATTTACATGTCAAGTGACCATGAGATGTCTTTCATTAAAGTATCAATTTATTTAACACTCATACAGTACAATAATGGTAAACATTTTTGCATTGTCAAATCAACAGAGAGATATGACACATCAAATTTCCTTACTTTTCTTACTAAACCCTTTTCGATTTTCATCTGCATATTCATTCCACATCAACTTATCATGTAGATTGCTAAACACAAAGCTTATTGTAGACAAGTTTTGTGTAAGTTGTTATTCTTAGAAAGAACATATCACTGTCATGAGAATACAAGTCCATAACTTTTATTGCATACACATGGGCCATGGCCATATAGCATAATGCTCTTCCATATCAATTGGGTCAGGTTGATTATGCAACAGACTAGCAGCTGACACTGTGATGCTAGCAGCCTGCCTTGGGATGTGTATTAGACAACAGAGTGGAATATCTGAACTCTTGTTGACCCCTTATGTGTGGTATTTAAAGGAATATAAGGGAGATACCATTGTTTAAAATTTAACATGTTTAATGTGATTTGGTTTTTGCAGCTAGTTGCCATAAAGATTTTAAACAAATTAATCAATTATGTTTGTCTTTCATCTTAATTTTTTTTAGAAACACTTTAAAATATAGAACAACTTGCACGACAATCTTAAATATTCCATATTAAGGATAATATTATGATTAGTAAGTTCAAATTAGAGAATTTATATGGTGCCAGTGACCACTTGATGAAAGCTTAAAATTTAATAATAATGATGTGTCATCTGCAGCTGAAAAGTCAATTTGGCTGCTATTGCGGCCATCTTGGATTCTCAAAACTGAAACGTCTACCTTTCTGTGTGGAATCACTATAGGTATAACATACTACAATATAAAAATGATATCTAGATTGGTTTAGGAGAAATAGTCTTTGTCATGAAATCTAATTGAAAATTCAATATGGCTGCCATGGCGGCCATATTGTATTCTCCAAACTTTAACGTCTACCTTTCTGTGCGGAATCACCATAGGCATAACATACTACAATTTCAGAATGATATCTGTATTCGTTTAGAAGGAGTAGTCTTTTTCATGAAATCTAATTGAAAATTCAATATTGCTGTCATGGCGGCCATCTTGGATTCTCAAAACTGAAACGTCTACCTTTCTGGGAGGAATCACCATGGGTATAACATACTACAATTTCAGAATGATATCTGTATTCGTTTAGAAGGAGTAGTCTTTTTCATGAAATCTAAATGAAAATTCAATATGGCTGTCATGGCGGCCATCTTGGATTCTCAAAACTGAAATGTCTACCTTTCTGTGGGGAATCACCATGGGTATAACATACTACAATTTCAGAATGATATCTGAATTCGTTTAGGAGGAGTAGTCTTTTTCGTGAAAGTTTACGGACGGACGGACAGACGGAGGGACAGACGGACGGACAGACAGACGGACGACGGACGAAGCGCCATGACATAAGCTCACATTTACTTTGTAAAGACGAGCTAAAAATCTAATCTATTTATACATCCAAGCAATCCGTTCCGAATGACAAAGCTCCGAACATCATCCATTTCAAAAGATGCGCTGCTGAGTTTTTTTAACTTCCAGCGAGCTAGGGCAACTTTTCTGATTGGCCGAGAGGCTGATGTCAGAGGTCACTGGGACGACCTGCCTTAAGGGCCAATGTTAGATCAACAGTATGACCAAATTTAAAACCTGTTGATCTAAATTTATTTAGATTGATAGTTCCTGGAATTGCCACTAAAAGGCATATTGCACTTTACATTGTTACAAATCAATAAAGTTATTAAATGGCAAACAAAAATTTTCCAAGTCAAATATCAGATATAAAGGATGGCATTATCAAGTACTGATACAGTTTTCCGGTATCGAAAGATGATTCAATATTTTTTTCTGAAATCTCACAAATTCCTTTTTCTTACCATTTTCCAATAATCTTGTTTCTATATCCAGCTTTCTGCTTCAATAACTCCGGAAACAGAATCTCCTCATCCGGGATTCCTCCCACAATGTTCTGGGGTGTGTAAGCTGTGGAAGAAAATTTCTTCTCAATACAATGTAAAAATTGGTAAAGTTCATCATCACTGAAATACCGGTACCTTTTTTTCTAAAGTTTTATTCACTTCCTTTGGATAAAATAAAGTATGTTTGGTAATATAGTAATATAACAGCGGAAAGAATCAATGGCAATGGTGTAAAGTTTTACAAAATTGGCAATATCTTTGTTAGTAGATGCATTTTCTCATCAAATCTTTAAGGGCATTGAGAACTCTGTTAAAAGAAACTACTTTTTTTGCAAAACATATATTTTTTTATTTTTTACAGATTATTTGCTAAATAATTAAAATAAAGATAATTTCATAAAATATTCTTTCATGTAAGGAATATCAATTTCTTTATTTGATTATACTCACCATTTCTTGCGTGGGCATTTGTACTGTAGAATCCATTACGGATTGGGAGTCGCCCTGAGAGGAGGGCAGCTCGAGCTGAAGACAATATATGAAAAATAATAATATATATCTTCTTATGAAAATTTATAAAACAATTTCTTGGTGTTACAAAAAACAATATCTTTACTTAATTTTCAGAAAAATCTAATTTTGACAACTCAGATATGGGAAAAAGATTTCCTCTTGTTGGTTTTAATTTTTCTATTTTCTATTCTCCTTGGAGAACTGAGATTACAACTTAAACATATCCAGCTTCAACCTGAATAAATGATAACAAAGTTTTACGACTTTTTAGAGAGATGTGGGGTGGGTTTCTAGCTGGTTTAGATATTTTCAACATTTTCTTTTCTTACATGGAGAACACAGTGGGTTTGCAGAATAAAAGTCTGGAAACAGCATTCCATCAGCAGCCATTTGGTCAAGGTTTGGCGTTTCTTTGCTTGGGTGACCAAATACCCCTAGATCACCCCAACCCATCTGCAATGAAAATGTTTATAATGATCATCACATAAGTACAGTCAGACCTCGATAATCCGTCCACCGATAATCCGAATCGCGCGGTATCCGAACGGTAGCCAGCTGTAACCAAACTAATTTCTATATAAACTCATTAAATGTTGATTCATTAATCCGTTGATTCAGTCTCCGAATCAGAACGCCAATTAGCTGTTACGGATTAGTTAATTATCACTATTTCTGCTTCATTAATCCGGCCGTTCATCAAATCCGTTCGGGTAAGTGATCAACACACTGATTGGATCAGTAATCTTCAGTGACAGTGGATTGACATGTGTGTTGAGTGTGTTGGTAGTTTGTGATTGTAATAAATTGAAATGTCTCACTTTGTGTTTCTGGAGTTTGTGATTGTAGTAAATTGTGTTATAGTTATAAATATATATATGTATATGAAATAAACAAGTTTGATATACTAAATATGTTCTCGTCTCTCAGTAGATTCAAAGTAGAGTAACTCCAACTTGTTTGGTTCATTTCAGTAGTCCGAACGCTTCACTATCCGAACGTTTTTTGTGAAAAACGGAAGCATTCAGATAATCGAGGCCTGACCGTATATAAAGAAACTCTTACAGTGCTTACTTTATATTTACTTTTTTTAAATTTTTATAATTACTCTAAACTGAAGATATGTTGGTAGCTCCTTGAGTAATTACAAAATAAAAGGAAATGTATGTCATGTTTAATATATATTTAATTTGAATATCCACATTATTATATTTTTATTGTGCATAGAATTCTCATTGAACCAAATTTAAAGTCACATAAAAATCAAAATACAAACACAAAAAGTCATGTTTTTTTGGTTTAAAAAAAAATCTTTTTTATTCCATTTCAAACACCTCTTTATCAAACATTGTCAAATAATTTTGCGACGAAATCATTGAATAAGCCTTTGTGACAGCAATCAAACTTTTCCATTCAAGAGGTGTCTCCAATGTCTGAAACTTTTCAGTTAGTTTGTGGTGCAAATATTTGTCATTAATTATGGCAATTTCTTTTTCAGGAACATGAAATCTTAGACAGTGTTTCATCTAGAACCAATTGGCTCACTGACCTTTGAAATTTTGACTGAACATCTCTATTATTGATTGAAAAAATATCCCTGTCTATCTGTTCTCTTCTGATTTGCATTGAACAGATTACCAGAGTAGCTTAACTGAACTGATTTTATTGCGCATTTTCTAATTCACTACACAGTTAAGATGGAAGTAAAAACTTCCTCAGTTTATGTGTTTATTTTCATTCTCATCTCGACAAAGCTTGTATCCTTCATGAGAGATTTTTTAACCATTTTCCTAACTTTTTTTTATTGCTACGTATACTTTACATTGCTACTCAGTAATAAAAGCGCAAAAAAAGAGTTTAAGCGTAGATATGGGCGAATAGATTTTGTTAAGGTACCAATTAATTACAGAATATTTGGGAACGCTATCCTGAAACTGCTCATGCCACAAATATAAAATCCATTTGTTGTCCAAGATGAATGCAGCAATGACAGCTGAACTCCATAACACAAACTGTTACAGGAACTATACATTGATGAAATCTGTTGCTGTGTTAAAAACATTGATTTATACATGTAGTTCACACTATGAATTGTAAGAAACATACAGAAAATCGGTGTAGTGATCGGAACACGTGAGTTCGATGTAGATTGTCACATTGCTCTGTTTGACCTAACACAGCGGGTCAATTTGGCGTGAAACCATCAATATGATGGGAATTTGTCTACGGAGACTTCATCAGGAGATATTCTAGGACAGTTGACAGCAACACAATGATATAACATACTGTTAATCGCTTTGAAAAGGCAGAACTGCGGATTTCGCCTATCATTTTCCATATAAGCAGACGAACGCTTCGCCTACTGCCACGTCACTTCCGGTATCCCCTGCCCGTGACCTCTCAGCCTTGTTTTGGTTTGTCGCTGGACGGCGACAAGCAGACGCCTTGTTACGCAATGTTTACTTAGGTGTAGCTTCATTGAGAAACTGTGTATCGTTGCTGTTTTGGCCTAATATTTATGTTGCGCGTTCGGTTTCAATTTAAAATTTACTCGCTATCAATCCAGTATAACATGTCTCTGATTTTAAAACACACTAGGTTTATCTCCTAAATATGAAGATAATCAATTATAAATCATCTTTTCAATTACCATTTCACATCATTCGATGGTTTAAACTAGGATAGGACGCATTAAAGTAAATATTTATAGGTACATTGAAGACGACCGGATATCTGGCATTTGAAGTTGTGTATTATAGAGCCGGATGTCACAGACAATAGGTGTTTTGTGTCAGTTTATTGCCGTCTTGTGACTCTTGCAGCGTTTCGTAACAGGTCACTGATTACGCCATCGGGTCTTGTTTAGTGGATGATGGATGTGTATAAGACAATTTCCGCTAATTAAATGTTATTTACTTCGCCGACTGAAGCTGAAGAACAATATATCTGACCAATCAGTAAGTGAATTCAAGTTTTATCGTCCGGAACAAATTCCTAAACTGGAACATTATACAGAATGAAAATTGATAAAGTAAACAGGTTTGTTATTTTCATTATTAAACATTTCTTAAATGCTACCGATATGCTCAAATGTATAGTTTTTTTCATCACCTACATAAGTAATAAAGTACCGTATGTTGCAAGGTTACAAGTAAAGCAAAACATTAAATATCATGAGAAGTATGTACACAACGTTGCTGTTGTTGTTGGTTTGAAGTTGGGGGATGTCGCCGACTCGGGGTGTATGCCTTATTTATTGTCAATGAATAGGGGGAGAAATTTTAGAATAGGTCATAGACACCCAAGTATAGTTGACAAAAGTTCAAAAGTGGTGAACATTTTATTTGATTAGGAATTGGGAATAGAAAAGAAGAAAGGGTATATAAATTTAAAAATTAAAAATATAAAGAAAATATTATGTGTTAAGTAATGAATAAAGTTTGTGATCTATTAGTTTTGAAATTGTTTTCAAATCGGGTTAAAGTTTCACACTTTGTTGTGTTTGTGTCGAGTTTATGAATCATGTAAAGACATTAAAAAAAAGCCTAATAAGCCTGTTTTTTGTTTTACTGTTTGAAATAAAATATTGTTAAACCAATCACCTTTTGCTCATAACAAATGTCGAGACAACTGATAGGAAGAAAGGTAAGAGGTTTACAAATAAAGCAATTTTCTCAATGACTCATTTATTTTGTATTGTCATTTTTCATGGTTAAATAACATTGTTTGAAATTTGTATAATAAATTGAACAGCATGGAATAGCAGTTTAGCACATGATATATGTTTTTAAAGTACCATGAATTAAGACATCCGGACATCTGCCATTTGAAGTTGTGTATTATGAAGACGGATATTACAGATAACAGGTGCAAGGTGTCAGTTTATTGATGTCCAGTGACTCTAGTCATGTGTCGTAACAAGTCATATAACTGCCGGGTCGCTTTTTGATGGCGCCATCATGTCTGGTTGAGTGGACAATAGATGTGTACAAGGCAATTGCCGCCAATTAAATGTTATTTCCTTCGCCGACAGAATGTCTAGCTTAATAAACCAAATGAAGATGTGGAACAAATATCTTTCTAATGAAAACCAGTAACCGAATGAAAGTTCCATTGTCCGGATCACATTTTTATAATTGATTTCCAATTATTATGGTTCCGATATGCTCAAATGCATTGTTTTGGACAACATATTCAATTATTCATAAGTAATAGTACTGAATGTTGCACAGTTTTAAGTAAAACATTATGCAAAGTATGAAAATAACACTTGTTTAGAAACTCGCATACGGTTGAACATATCGCGCCTGTACGGCAAGTAGTGGCGAGTTGCGCAAAGCAAACAGCGCTGAGTAGGGATGACGCTGATTGAGATTCCCGACTCACTGTGACCTAATTAATTTTCGCTTTCCAGTGTTTTATTCCGAGCCGTGACCATCTTTAACATATCCCAGTTTCACCTGTTTTCGGCGACATAAGAGCGATTCGCGGTGTACATTTTTTTTGTAACATCAACAAAAACATTTTTCATTCAAGTCAAATTATGTCAGTCAGAGAATACTCACCTACATTTTTACGATTCTATCGTCAACATCGGCCGAGCAAATCCGCCATTTCAAGAACAGTCCATATTTGGCAACCTGTGCACTACGTCACCTGTTTTCGGCGATGACGTTACATACTGAATAAGTACGGAGTTCCGTTGTCACCAGTATCCTTCGTGTCGAAAATGCATAGGCTTGTTACTTCATCAATGTCAGAGTTCATAAAAAATTTTAAATGTAAATATAGCCGCAAGCGGCGACAACAGGATTCAGCGCATCAGCAGTGTGTTCAGCACAAAAACAAACATGTCAGGAGTCTGCCCTGAAAGTATCATGACTTTTTGTTAATGCATAAATTTCCTAGAGCGTTTTTAGAAAAGTTTGCAGTTTGACCCCATGTTAGGGAAATGCTTCCTACCGACCGGAAATGACTGTTCGCGAGCGATTTTATTCTTTTATTTGAAAGACCTTGGTAGTGTCTAACTCTCATGCAAAAATCATAAACTTCTATGGTCTGGGTTTTGAGTTATCCGCCCTTGAAGTTTGCGATTTTTCGATTTTGGTCATCTTTGAAAGATCACATCACAAAAAGTATTAAAGTTAGGACTTTCTAATGACCAAATCCAAAACAACAATGCTTCAGCTACATTGAGTGTAAATTTCAGCTCTCTGTTGCAAGTATCTTCAGAGGAGTTGATCTTCAAAGGTGCATGGGGTCCGGAAATTCTGAAAAGTTGAAAAATCCAATATGGCGGCCAAACCACGTGACCTACGACTTCGTCCTGGTTGCCTTTTTTGCTTAGAATGTCATTGTCCATCTCTATGTAAAATTTCAAGTCTCTAGCTGCATTTTGAAAAAAAATCCCATGTTAATTTTTCGAACTTGGATTCGACCTTGACCTTTTATTTGTCGACCGATTATGCCCAAAAGCTTATTAGAGCCTCTTTAAATAGAGGGCTATCAGTGTACCAAAATTTACTGTTATAGCATTAGCCGTTTTGGCTGAATCGCGGGCACAAAAATCGGGGGAAGACAAAAAAAATAATAAAACACGCCAATAACAATAAGGATTCAGCCTGAAAGGCTGAATCCTTAATTAATTTGAACACTTTTAATGATAAATTTCCAACTTGCTATTTACATCTCTTTTGAAGTTATGAATCACGCTATTCTTCAATTGGGCTCTGCTCACAATGTGGACAGAAAAATGCAGTATGTGTCCGAACAACTGATAAAGTGGTGCAGAACACAAGATGAACCCAGTGACCACATCTGTCACACTGTGCCCATTTTACAAAACTAATTGAGTCACTGCGGCGAAGAGCTTCTGGGGTGAATTTACCACACACACAACACAGCTCATCATCGTCTGTGGCACTGTCGGAAAAACTGTCAGTAAACGTTGTCACTGGGGGCGTGGTCTTTTGTGTCTTTCTTCCACGTGAAAGTCTCTTTCCTTTCGATTTGTTTGGGCAAGAATTTCCTTTCGATGATTTTGATGGCGAAGCAATTGATTTCCTCTTTTTCACGTTGTTGGCTTTATTTACTTTCTCCGGGTGTTGTTTCTTATGTTCAATAATTTTATCAACCACTGTTTGATCAGTTATTGCTTTCCCGCCAACTATTTTGCTAAGTGTGTTTCTAGGCTTGTAGGCTTTGACGTTCTTCAAAACTTCCCCACCCCTATATTCCAAGAAATTACGTGCTGAATTTCCTTCTGTTTCTTTCTGTGAGTCAGTGACATGCGCAACTGTAGAACTTGTTTCGGCAGGTGGTTGTCTTGTAAATGATCGTGACGGCATTACAACTAAGTCATTAATCACTTCTGGGTTGAAAGGGAAAATTCCAGACTTTCTGAAAGATGATTGGATGTTCGTAGGAGTCAAAGTTGAGTTAAAAACTCTACAAGCAATACCGCACATGTCATGCTTTCCGATCACTTTTCCCGCGTTTTCTCTCAAGAAAGAATGACAGGACCATATCCAATTTGACTCGAAAGGTCCATAACATCCGATGTCAAGTGGTTGCAGAAGATGGCTAGTATGCGGAGGAAGAACAAACAAAACGATGTGATTTTCTCTTGCCCACTCGATCAGTCCAAGAGAAAACATGACTCTTGTGTCCATCATACAGTATGAGAACTGGAGAATCGGCGCTACGTGACGGCAAGTGTCGTGCTAAATGCGTTTTCATGTACGTGCTGAACACCTCCTTATTGGACCATCCTGTTTCAGAAACAGTTCCACCTGAACCGGGTGTGGAACCTAAAAGCAGTTCATCTCTCATACGTTGACCTGGAAATACAAAGTATGGAGGAACACTCCCACCGGCTGCGTTAACAGCGGCAATCATGGTGACTGTCTGTGACTTTCCAGAGGTCACCGTCTGTGGCTTGCAATAAGTTCCAGCGACGATTTTCGGAGGGGTGACATCTCTAGACAGTCCCTTTTCATCTATATTGAAAATTGCATGCGGGGAATTCTGTAAATTATGTCTCTGAAAGACATTTGACAATTCTTCAAAATATCTAGAAATATTTTCTTTTGTCGCTGATCTCGCACATGCTGCCTCTAGCTTACGAGGTTTTTGTTCTTTAAGTTCAGGCCATCTGTCAAGGAAGCTGTACAACCATCTCAGACTCAAGGGGTGCTGACGATCTCTGTATCCAAGGTGATTTATAGTCTCCTGGAGAGTATATCCGTATCCAATTTCTCCCATTACTCGAATATGGCTTGACAAAAAATAGTCCTCCTGTTCAGTGAATAACGGCATAGGCCCTGACTTTACAGTTTCTATACTGATATTTCCCAACAAACGATCTTTTAGAGTTGAAACGGGAACGCCCCACCTAGCTGCCACTCTCTGAGCTGATACATTATCCTCAATGACTAGTCGGTAAGCATTATCTAGATCATTTCTAGTGTAATTTGACCTGTACGGACCGCGCACGGTCGAATTTATCTGAAAGAATAATAGAGAACGTTGTATGATTTGCTGTTAGTTATTCACTATTGCATAAGCATGACCCTAAAATGCTTCCGTATTATTTTAATCGAGCGGCAACTTAAGTGACAAATCACGTGATATTCTGTTGACAAACATCGTTAGCTAGCAGACGATACTTGGAAGAATGAATGTCGACTCGATCATTGTCTTTTTTTAACTTTATGGTGAAACGAAAAAAAGTATTAAGAAAATCAATGGTATTTTATCTTTGCAATGTATTTTTCGGTATTTTTACCTTCCTGATTTCCATAGTTGAAAACTTTTTTCACTGAGCGAGGCGACGTGACCCCATGTCGTCAAATTTGCATGTTGACCTCTGACCTCCCGCTCGTTCTCGTAAAATAACGCGTGATTATCGATCACCGAAAACAGGAGAACGCCGAATTCATGTTACGGTGGGATATTCAAAGGTATATTCATTCTTGATTTCAAAGGGTTATTTTATAAGATAAAATTATTTTTAACCAGGATGTAAGAGAGCTGCTATGCTTTTGTCGGTTAGAGTTACTTCCCTTTGGGTTTCTTCCAGTTAGAGTTACTCCCCTTTACTCTCGCGAGATTATCACTCAGTGCATCATGGCGTCGTTTGCTCGCTAGCAAATTTTAGCGTTACCAAATTTTTAATCGCAATTATAGTTTTAAGTGTAGAAGAAGATGGCAGAAGGTGGCGAAGTGAAACCGAAACGAAAAGGGGCAGGGTCAAAGATGACAGAAATGATAGAGGCGCTCAAAGACTCGTCGATGGAAGGAGATTCGAGTGAAGGTGAAATTGAGATGAAGCAGACGTCTGTTACGGAAAATGGCGCGAAACCGGCCAGTGATGTTACGTGTCTCGAACGGGAGTGCAGCGAGTTGGAGCATGAAATGAAGAGATTGCAGTTGGAATCTAAGAAGAGGGAACTACAGAAAGAAGTTCAAAGGCTGCAAGAATCTCTACAACAGCCGACAATTCCATCTCCACCCGAACCGGGAATGAACTCGGACAGTAGGAGTCGGACTACTCACCAAGGTAAATCAAAACTGCGAAAATTGAAAGACTTCATGTGGGTTGATACTCTTGATCAAGAAGTTGAGAAACGTTCAATCGATCTTGGTGATGGGATCATGCTAGATCTAGGGGCTGGAAAGAATGAACTTAAAAGAATGTCGATAGAAATGTGGGTGTATGCAAGTATCGGGGTTTTGCAGGAAATGATCTGTGATAAAGAGGTTGTCTATTCAGGTATCAGGGAGTACTTGAAATATGTGCAAGATATCAGCCGGCTGGTGTCAAAGTATGTTTGGGGGAGCGTACTACTGTATGATAAGGAGTACAGGATAAAGCAGGCACAAGATGGATTCGCTTGGGGGACACCTTTGCAAGAAGTGCGGGAATTTCAACTCGTCGCTAAGCAGTCTCCAGTTCGTCCAGTAGTCAACAATGGGGGTCGAGAAAATAGGAAACAACGCTCAGCACCAGGCCCGTTCACGGCGGATGGCATTGAGATTTGTCGACGTTTCAATTTTGGAAACTGTTGGCGTGAAGACTATTGTCGTTTAGCGCATCTTTGCTTAACATGTGGCAGAAGGGGACATAACATGCAGCAACATGGTACCAACAATTACCAGTTCCCTATGAAATCACCCGTTCAAGAGGCAAAAAACTCTCAAAACCAGTATCCGAGTCCGTCCCAAGCCCAGTCAGCCAATCAGATTCCATTAACTCGTTAAACTATGCTGCGTGGTCCGAGTTGCTCCCAGAGGATGACATAGATAGAGAATTCATATTATCAGGAGTTTTAGACGGCTTTAGACTAGTTGATACTGACAATTTAGAGATTTTAGATGTAGAAACAAAAAATCATAGATCTTCCTTTCACAATAGGGATTTGACAGAAAAACAGATACAGGAAGAATTAGATCTCGGTAACTACTGTGTGACAGAACGAAAACCTAAAGTTGTCAGCCCCCTGGGAGCTATTCCAAAGCGTGAAGGTAAGATAAGACTAATCCACGATGGCAGTTTACCAACTTATAAAAGTATGAACAGTTACATGACGGATTGTGAGTGTACTTATATGGATTTAAGGGAGGCAAGGAAACACATTACCCCAGGTTGTTTCTTAGCTAAGGTTGACTTAAAAAGTGCATATCGTTCGGTCCGGATACACCCAAGCAACTATGATTTAACAGGTTTGTGTTGGCGATTCTCAGGAGACTCTCAATGTACATATTTGTTTGACAAAAAGCTGCCTTTTGGTGCCTCTAAAAGCCCCAAAATATTTCAGTGTTTGAGTGCGGCCGTCTGTCGTATTATGAAAAGGAGGCATGGTTTTCAAGTTATTGCTTATATTGATGATTTCCTTGTTATATCTGACTCTAAAAATGAGTGTGCCAAGGCTCTTACAACACTTGTATCACTTCTAAGAAGACTTGGGTTTAACATAAATTGGAATAAGGTTGAAGGACCTACTCAGGGCATTGTGTTCTTAGGTGTTTTGATCGACACAAATGCTTGTACTTTTGCATTACCCGAGGATAAGTTGACCGACTTAATTGACATCTTGGGTGATTTTTCACAACGTCAAAGAGCAAGTAAGAAACAACTGGAACGTTTAGTTGGAAAATTGAACTGGGCCAGCATGGTTATACAAGGTGGCCGCACCTTTCTCAGACGTGTTATTGACACAAAAAATAAACTACTTGCGCCAAATGACAAAGTAAAGCTTGATGACAACTTTCAGTGGGATGTACACTGGTGGTTGTTATTTTTGAAGGATTTTAATGGTTGCAAATCATTTCTAGAGAAAAAACCTGTGTATTCTGTACAAACGGATGCCTGTTCAAATGGTGGAGGCGGATATTTTAATGGTGATTTCTTCTACCTCAATTGGAAACTTGATATGCCTGTGGTGCAGGAAATGCACATCAATGTGAAGGAAGCCTTAGCCATAGTGTTCTCGGCTATCAGATGGTGTCATGTGTGGAAAAATCAGCATGTAGTAATTCGTTCGGATAATATATCTGCACGAGCTTTTGTTAATAAGGGTACATGTAAAATACCATTCCTCATGTTTTTTCTTCGCTTGTTGTTTTGGTTAGGTGCCATGTATAATTTTTGAGATAGAGGGCGCTGCGCTGCGGCGACCAGTCTTGAATTGAGCTCTGAAGAAAATCTGCAATTTAGTTGTGTATACATGTCAAATCCTTTAAGAAATTATTGGTAAATGTGTCTTAAGGTATGTGGAACACAATGACGTTATTGGTGTATGGTCTCCTGACGCAACTGCTGCTGCTGAGATGCGTAACTGGAATCGACCAAACGGTTGGCCGTTGGAACGTCAAAGATGGCGGACATTTGCGCTACGCAAAGGAAGACCTGACGTATTTCAAGGAATACAGGGATATAAGCATGCTTTCCTTAGATATTCCACCGGAATGTGATGCGGATAATTTAGGACCTGAATCAAAACCAAGGAAAAATCGTAAAAGAGGTAAGAGGGGAGGAATACGGAGACGAGTTCGAGCCCGCGGGAATAAACCGTCTCTCCCGACTATGATTCTCTCCAATGTCAGATCCATTAAGAATAAGATGAGTGAACTGGAAGCATGCACTCGGTTTATGTATGAATATCGGGAATCATGTCTTCTGTGTTTTACTGAGACTTGGCTTAACGATTCAGTAGATGAACAATCAATCTCGCTACCGGGCTTTGGATCTCCAATTCGTTTAGACCGGCAATCTGATTCTACAGGAAAGTCAATAGGAGGAGGTGTATGTATTTACATCAATAAACGGTGGTGTAACAACGTTGTGGTCAGGAATCAAGAATGTAATAGTGATATAGAACTCCTATCTATTTCCGTCAGGCCAACATACCTACCTAGAGAATTTGGACAGATTATCATAGTTTTAGTATACATTCCGCCAAGCGCAAATACTAACAACGCATCGGAACTCATCAATGAAAATATACAGAAAATTGAATCTATGTCTCCTTCCTCACCTAAATTTATTCTAGGAGATTTTAACGGATGTACACTGAAACGGACAATGCCGCATTATAGCCAATATGTTAAATGTCCGACCCGCAACTCAAGAACTATTGATCTGTGCTACGGAAATATCAAGAACGCATACAAATGTTACTGTAAACCTCCAATCAGGAATTCGGATCATAATGCAGTATATCTTTTGCCGGAATATAAACAGGTATTGAAGGCTAACGCTGTCGTGTCAAAAACTGTCAAGGTTTGGAATAAGGCATCCCTTGATGCTTTACAGGGTAGTTTTGCTTGTACAGATTGGAGCGAACTGTGTGGTGAATGCGAAGATCCCAATGAACTGTGTGATATTATAACAAGTTACATATCGTTTAATGTGGACAACTTAATACCGCAAAAGGAAATTAGAATTTATCCTAACAATAAGCCATGGGTTACTAAGGAATTGAAGTGTTTGTTAAATGAAAAGAAGCGAGTGTTTGCCAGCAATGATAAGGTGAAGCTTCGCGGAGTTCAGAAGGAGATCGACAACAAAGTCAGGGAATGTAAACAGCAGTTCAGGGAGAAAGTTGAGTCGGATTTCAGACAGAGCAAGACGCGTCAGGGATGGGAAGGTTTGAGAACAATTATGAACTGTACAAAAACGAGGGATGGTGTGTCTGTTTCCAACGAGATTGGTTTTGTGAACGATTTGAACGATTTCTATGCACGGTTTGACTGTCATGATTTTTCGGAATCAATCAACAGCTTATTGTCAAACATTGAAGACTCGCAAGAAGAAACTGTGATAGGGGAAGATGAAGTATTGCTAAATTTTCTCCATGTCAAGACAAGGAAAGCTACAGGACCAGACGGCATACATGGCATCATCCTGAAACACTGCGCGCGAGAGCTCTGTCAAGTATTCACCAGGTTATTTAATATATCTTTGCGTTCCCATGTTGTACCACTATTGTGGAAAGTGTCAGAAATTATTCCTGTACCTAAACGGAAAAATCTAACAGAAATGAACGAATATAGACCCGTGGCACTGACGTCAGTGATCATGAAGTGTTTTGAAAAAATTATTCTCCAGCGTCTTTTGAATCAAGTTCAAGGTCAACTCGATCCTCTGCAATTCGCCTACAGAGCAAGACGGGGAGTTGAAGACGCCACTTCATGTCTTCTACACAGAATTCTGGAACATCTCGAGACCCCTACTGCACATGCACGAATTCTATTTTTGGACTTCTCATCAGCATTTAATACCATGCAACCTCATATTCTAATTAGAAAGCTTGCGGCATTAAACGTTGATTCAAACCTCATCAAATGGATATCATCATTTCTCTTGAAAAGATCACAATATGTTAAAATAAAGAACACGGTTTCAAGAAAACTCACTATAAATACCGGCGCTCCACAGGGATGTGTATTATCGCCCGTACTGTTTATACTGTATACGAATGACTGCACTAGTGTCAACGAGAACTGTTCTTTATTTAAATATGCGGATGATTCAGCACTGACCTCCTGTCTATTCAAAGATGAAACAGCTTACATGAGCGAGATATCAAGACTCGTGAAGTGGTGTGAAGATAATTATCTCCAGTTAAATACAAAGAAAACAAAAGAACTTGTAATTGACTTCCGAAGAAATAAATCGACCACTACACCTGTTGTTATCAACGGGGAAACGGTAGAGGTTGTCTCCAACTACAAATATTTGGGAACACTAATTGATGATAAATTAACCTTCTCATCACATGTGGATTATGTATATAAGAAGTGCCAAATGCGACTCCACTTTCTACGGAAGCTTAGGTCATTTAACATTGACTCTCGCTTGTTGTCTTTATTTTATTCAAGTAGTATTGAATCCGTTCTCGCTTTTAACATACAGTCGTGGTGTGGAAATTTGTCTTTGCAGGAAAAAGGAAGACTGAGAAAAGTGATCAACATTGCAGGAAAAATTTCAGGGAGACAATTTGATACGTTAGAATCAATCTATTCACACAGTCTCATGCGTGCGGGAAAAAAGATAATTTCAGATAACGATCACTACCTGCATAGTTGCTACGAACTTCTTCCATCCGGACGACGCTACCGAGTTCCGAATGTAAAATTAAGGCGCACCAAGATGTCATTCATTCCAGCAAGCATTACTCATTTAAATATCTAAATTATACTGTTCCAGTCTGCCATTCCCATGTACCATGTGATTATTGTTAATTGTCATTATTGTATATTTTAGCCTTTTTATATCCTGTTATATATATATTCTGTATTACTACTGTGCTCAATTCATGACAATCCAAATTCCCTTCCAAGGGCAATAAAGATTTATCTTATCTTATCTTATCTTTCTCTCAGGGTTGAATTTGTACCTGGTATTGATAACAAACTAGCCGATTCTATTTCAAGGTTACATGAACCAGGACGATTGTCACAAGTGTACAATATGATACCAAGTTTGCAGCTGTGTCATTTCAGCACCATGTCTCTGAGTTGTCATATGTCAAGTAGTTTCCTCTCTTCCAGATGGGCAAGAACTGAGAAAACGCCTCCAAAAGGCCGTGACGAGATTACAAGGCCAAGGTTGGGCGGAGTCTACAAAACGAACTTATCAGTCTCAACTTAAATGTCTGCTATGTTTTTGTGATAATTTGCAGATTGAACCAGTGCCTCTGGACTGCCACCAGGTAGCTCTCTATATTGCCTACCTTGTGGATGTTAAGCAGTTTACCTTTGCAACTGTGAGACAATATTTGTGCATTATTACTCATCTGCATAAATCTAACGATTTGCCTGATCCTGTGGCTAACAATTGGCATATTCAACATCTGTTGAAAGGTGTTAAACGTGAACTTGGTGACGCACAGGAGGCAGCCACTCCTGTCACACCTGAACACTTACTGTTGATTAAGAGCAAACTAGACTTATCCAACATGCTTGGATGCTGCATATGGTTAGCCTGTCTAATGGGCTTCTTTGGTATGCTCAGACCGGGAAACTTTTTGTGTGGTAAAAGTTTCGACTTTAATAAACACATAACTGTGAGTGATGTGAACATTTGTAAAAATGGTGTTTGTGTGAATCTTAAATGGACAAAGACTCTTCAGTTTCGCGAAAAACTGCTCCAAGTGTTTCTTCCTGATCTCGATGGTCATACTCTTGATCCTGTTTATGTTGTGAAACAAATCTTGCAATTTCACAATAGGACTGTGTGCACACTTGAAACCCGCCCCCTGTTGTGTAACAATCAGCTGGAGCCTCTCTCCTACCAGACTTTCATAAGTGTAGTTAACCATATCCTTGCCAAACACGGCATCAGTGACAAACTTTCAGGACATTCATTTAGGAGAGGAGGCGCAAGTTGGGCGTTTGAAGTTGGTTTACCTGGCCAGTTAATACAGGATATTGGTTTTTGGAAAAGCAATGCTTACTTGCGTTATTTGCAAATTTCAATCCAGCATAAATTAGACTCTATGCATGTTTTTGCTAAATCGCTACCACAACAGTAGACCCCACCATTTTCCATGTCCTACTATTCTACTCCTATTCAACTTTTCCCTTTCTTAAACATGACAATTTCCGTGACTTAATATTTTTATTTTTTATTATTTCACCAATTGGGCTGGGAGGATTTAATTCCATTAAATAATTATAATATCTTTGTAAGCCACCGCATGTTGGTTTTTATATTTCAAGCTGTGCCTTCCAGCTTTGTTGTGTGAAATAAATTTGCCAATTTTACACCCTTCTTCTTGTCTTCTTATTCATGTTAGTTAAAATATATCCTAGGTAAGATAAACACATTTCACCAATGACACATATCTACAAAAGTATTTGAAATTATTGACCTAGCAAGAACTGTATATGTGAACAATATAGATTTCAATGCATTGTTACAGTCAGTATGTATGTTGAAAATTAAACACTCCAAAAGTAGAACTCGGAGTCGGAAATGATACTCACATCGTCCATCAGCATTATGACAAAGTTCGGCTTGTTAGCAGCATGGCAGTAAGTAACAGCGCTCACAAATAGAAGAAGGGCCCAGTTTGACATCATAGCTTATGCGTTCCGTCAATAACAATGTTCAAATGATCCGCTAGTCGATCGATCATGTGCTGTAAACTCGTGACGCCCACCATCTCAAAGGTAGGTAACTCTCATTTAAACATCTACGATTGTTACACCCGCTAAAAACAATAAACGTCATTTTGGCTTTGCTTGATTTCCCATCGCAGCTTCGAAAACTTAGCGCAGCATGATCCAACAAAAATGTTTCCGATCTTTTCATACAGACAAAAGTGATGCGGTGACGTGTTTTTTAAATATTTTGCTCATTTTTTAATTAATGAATATGAACATTATTCAACGGAATTTGACAAATTATATAAATATATATTCAAAAGTTTGTCTTTAACCCCCTTAGTGCTTCATAAAAATAACGTTGACGATTACCCCGTGCCAGATAAATTTCTGTGACGTCAACGAAAATTTATACATTTTCGTAATTCAGCTGTATCTTTTTTGTCCGGCGACATTAAATCGCCAAATTGCACACTTGTTCACAGTGTAGTTTGCTAATGACAGATATAAAAAATCTGTAAATATTTAGGTGAATGACGACTGTCGATGCTGTCAAAAAGAAAGACTGTGTTTTTACGGTAACTACAGTAAACCCACCGACTTGAAACTCGACAATCCTACGAACATCTAACAGGCCACGTTTCATGCGTTTGGTTTTCACCAAAAATATTTATGCATGTTTTTGTTGAGTATTTTTTTTAAATGCTCACATTGACATGTGTGTCGTGTTTGGATGAATATCGTCGAGAGGGAAAGAAAGGATAACATTCAATCAAAATAAAGAGAAAGAAATATAAAATCTCCTTCCCCGATTAAAAATAGGGGGACAAGCCACCCATAAACCCCTTTATAAACCCCCTTATAACAACAGATAACCCCGAGGGGGAACACAATGCAGAAATGAATTCAAAAGGATATGATTAGACAACATCGATACTTTGCTTGTTCAAAAACATGCGATGGCATTTAATGGCTTTGAAAACAAACCTCATATTTTAAGTCGTGAAAACTCCCTTCAGCCAATCACAACCTGTCACATCACATCGCCCATACTGGTCAGGCTATTGCTATTGTTTACAGTAATAAGTCAAGCGCACACTTACTTACTTGGCGTATAATTAATACACAAACAAGGAACAGAACTTGTTTTAAACATATTTATTTCTATAAATATACAAAAACTGGATTGGCAAACAAGCCAATGGCTTATATTAATGCCTCTCCATAACAACATAATATATGCGACGTACATAAAGTCTTATGATTACAAAAGTATACATAATAACAAGCACAAAATCACAACATGAGCATGTATATAATCATTCTTATTCCAACGTGTGTTAGTTCAATAAAGGGCAAGAATATAATACTAATAAAACTCAAAATAGAGTAAATCGTTTTGATGCGGTAATTAAATCATGTACGGAGTTGATTATGCAAAGATTAACAGATTCTGGTAGTTTCCATACATAGCGTCATTCATGTTATAACCATATTTAAAATAAAATGAAGTTCCTCTTATGTTAGTATAGTTTGGATAGACAAAAAGATAATGAATGGTGTCTTCACAGGGAGCACCACAACTACATGATGGATCATCCGATATGAATCTTTTCACTTTATGTGCATTTAAATCACTGCATTCTAGTCTAAGTCTGCCATGCAGAATTTGACAAAACCTGTTTCCAGTATTTTTATCAAACCCAAAAGAAGTTTTATAATTAGGTGTAATTTTATTTTTGAATTCATTTACCGACTGTATTTGTCGTATATCTTCAGATAAAGAATTCCAAAGTTCTACAGAATTTGGTAAGAATGATTTTGCGTAAGAAGATGTTCTTACATGTATTTTCTGTAAATTTGATGAGTTTCTTAAATTATACGGGTTTGCTTCAGAAACAGATTCTGGCACAAGACTGTCTAAATAATCTGGTGTTTTCTTATTTACCATTTTTTAAAATAAAGTTAATTTCTGTATTCGTCTTCTTTCTACAAGGGGTAGGAAATTAGTTTCTGTATATAATTTATCATGACTTGTTCCTCTATTGTTCTAAGTGGATCAAGTTGTAAATTTTCAAGCATTGATGCCTGATTTACTGTACAATTATCCCAAATACAACAACAATAATCAAATAATGGCATGATAAAAGATTTCTGTGAGTATTCTGTTATCCTTGTTGGTTCAGTTTATAATTTGTCTAAGGCCATATCTTGTTTGAAGATCATCTAGGCGCTGTTTGCGAGCACTAAAGTAATCAATGTTAAAATCTCCTACAATTATCTTATCTAAATCTAGACCAGATGCATTTCCTATTGACATATCGATAAGATCCCAATAGTGGTTGCTTTTATCAGCACGATAAAACGTACCGATTAAGGAGTGTTGGTTTTGCAACTAATTTTAACCCATAGAGATTCTAAGCCCATAACCGAGAGATCTTCCATACGTTTTACATAAATGTTTTCTTTTACATAAACTGCTACCCCTCCACCTCGAGTTAATCTATCCTGTCTAAAAGGTAAATGAAATCCCGGTTTATTATATGATTGGCGATGAAATACCGAGATCTATAAATGAAAATAAACCGTGTTATCAGTCACTAGTGACAATAACAATGGAACGTGTGACTGATAACAACAATGACCTGACGTCATCGAACAATGCTCTGACGCAATGACACGCTCATTACGTCATATTGTTGCTTTGGCGACAGGCTCTCTTTGGAGCCGACTCAACGTAAAAGCACTTCAATTGTGTTATAAATACAACGATTAAATCATAAAATAAATAGAACATCGTGAGGCAGAAAAGTTATATATATATACTCGTGAAAAATATAAACTTTCTTCCTCACTCGATGAGATAAACATGGTACATGGCAGTAGCACGTTTTTAGGGGAAGTATAAGGTGATGTCAGGAAAATTAAAATTAATGGTTCTAATTGAAAGACAATGTATTTAAACTAAATGAAGCAGTAATAATTCAAATATATAACGAAAGGTTTAGCCATGCGATTCCTTTCTCTTACACAAAATGAATTAAAGGTGTTCACACAAAATGGCCGCCAATGGATTTTATGTGAATCTTCTTACTTTGTCCTCTGACAATGGATGATTGGTTTGTGAAATGAGAGTGTTGTTACTGTCAAAATAATACATTAATCATTACCTTACAATTTTCATTGAATATTTTAAAATATAAAATTATCAAAAAACGTGCTACTGCCCCTTTAAGCTACGCACATTTAAATGGATAATCTTAAAATCAAGTTTATTGTTTGGAATAATGGGTCCAGGGTTAGGATGCACGTCACCACAGCATATCAACAAAATAAGAACTACTTGTATACACCCCTGACACCCATAGAAGTGAAGAATAATACAAGGAAATATGTATTGAGGTCAATTTTGACCTTTATAGAACTATGAACTTTACCGTTAAACACCCCAATTCTCTGTCGATATAGGACTACATCAACTCCCATCAAACAATTTTTCAAATATAACTAAAACAGAAAATTGGGGCATCATTGTCAGCTGAATGAATGAATATACACATGACGTTACGAGTCTATGAATGTCAAGAAAAACTAGCTTTTTCGAAACATTATCCAATTCATTTGTGATTCTATATGTCACACACGATATGAGATAGGAGTCTTTGCTTTTCACTAATTCCACAAAACTGTTGGGAAATGAGAACAATACAAATACAAGAAAAAAGAAATAAATCAAATCGTAGCCCACCATAAGTGGTCTTCTAATAAACAAAAAAAGGCTTCGACTAACTTGAAAGTCTTTCAAATATATCATGAAAACAAAATATCACGAAAATAAAAATAAAATGAAACAAAGCAAAACAATCAAAGTCCCATTTGTTATTTCATCAAGAAAATTATCAGTAAAATCACAAAAACTGTAACTTACAACATATAGACAATATGAGGTGGCCAAGTAAAAGGTATTGGCTGAGTACTCTCATTCAAAAGAAATAATTCATACAACAAGGCTACCAGTTCTGCTTATAGGGCATCACCATTATGCAACAGTTTCACAACACAAACACTCCTAGCGGTACACGTGCACCTCGAGGCTGCGGGGTCGGCGGCGACGCTCTACTCTGTGATTGGATTGTGACAGCTGGGAACAACCAATCAGAATGAAGAACTGTTACCCACTTATGTTTGTAAACAAACGCACGTGTAAGAGTCAACATGTGTTTAAGACTAATCTTCCACATCACTGTCGTCGACATCTGAGAATTCCACCATTCTCCTCTGCTCCTGGGACACTTTCAGGCGGAGTCTGAGTTTGAGAGACTCGATTAATTTGTCAAATTGATGTCTTTTTGTAATAAGACTGACATGGTCATCTAGCTTCTTGGCGAAGATTATTCCATCTCGTACCCATGATCCGGACAATTTTCTGGTTACCACTAGTTTCCTAACGTCAGCGGCAATTCGAGCCCTTTCTTTTGTAAGATCGTCATTAATAAAGATCTTTGATTGACCTCCTTGACCTCTCAGTTTGTTGAGATTCCTCATCAGCTCCCTCTTTCTGCGATCAGACATGAACTGCACTAGAATCGGTCTCGTTCTACCTCCTGTGTAATTAGCAGGGTTGCCAGTCCTGTGACTTCGTTCAATGTCCTGCAAGACTAGTTTCACCCCGATTTTGCCTGCTAACTTCATCATAATTTCGTCAGTATTTTCCCCTGCTTCTTCATTTATGCCATAAACACGAACATTATTCCGGCGACTGTATTGATATATGTCATCCAATTGAGAATCTTTAGCCTTCAGTTTATCTTCTAATTCCGTGACTTTCATTTGCAAAGAATCAGTCTTTTCTTTATTTGCCTTAAGGAAAGCATTCACAGACTTCAGCTTACTGTCAAGTGTCAGGTTAATTTGGGGCATAATAACTCCAGCTAGAGCCACTCCTACTTTCTCTAAAACTGCAGGAGAATTGAAGGCCTCAATAATTTGAGGCACAATGTCTAAGTTTTCCATGCCTGACTCTTCTACAGTGAAAACGGAACTGTCAGATAATGATCTTGTTCTCTTAGGCAGTGAGAATGAAATATCCATTTGGGGTGAAATAGGTGAACTACGCCGGCGTTTGGAATTACCGGGAGTGTCAGTCATTTGAGTATAAGTTCAAAGTTATTTTGTAACTTGCATAACAGGTTTATCAGGAGTATAAAATGTCTTGAAACAATTCTTCTTTGTAAATTGATGGAGGTTTACTTACATGTACTGGATATATCCATTCACACACATCCTCATATTGAATATGGAGTCCTTTGAAACATGAAATGACACTTTCACGAATCCGCAGAAATACATCTGAATGTATACCATCCAGCACATATTTTCTCACAATTATGGTGAATGTTAGTTTAATTTTAATCCCACATTATTATTTTTAGTCGAAATTGCCTTTGTAGGGTGATTTTAATCACATTGTTTTCACACCGGTGAGAGCTTCTGAATAAACGTCTACTCTCGACCCCAGACGAGACTCACCATACACTTCAGGGGTGTAGACACCACCAAGGAGACGTCCCTTCAGCACAGCCAGACGATCATCCAGTGCCCGATATAATGTTTTTCTGGGACGCTTGGAATCACCGTGCTGCAGCTGAGAAATTGTTATCTCCGCCCTGGACTGCTGTTTATTCAAGATGTCAACAAACTTGTACAAGTTTGGATGGCAAGCTGACAGACAGTTCAGGTGTGAGTGCCAACCCTCGACGTGATTGGTAGTTCTTGGTCCTTCTGTCTGGAAATGGTTCCATAGCAGCAGCTCTCCTCCCTCCACCCACTGCTCCGTGACGTAGTCGGCAAACCGTTGCACACCTTGATCAGTTTGGTCTACATTTTCTAGTGCGTGAAGCCAAAAGTCTTCGACATCACACACCCTAACCAAAGGTAGTGCTAATGCACGCCCTACAAACGTCCGTACGTTGTCGTTGTCCTTGTAGGCGCACTGAAGTCCACATTTCTTGGCATGTTTCACAAGAGCCTGTCGGTAGTGAAACATACAGCCCTTTGTCTCACACTCGAACACTTCCTTCGCTACATTCTCAGCACCCTTCTCAAAGTCACTGAAGAAAGTCACAGGTCGTAGGTCCATGTTGCTCTCAGCTGCCTTCTGCTTCAAAAGTCTAAAGAAGTCCACATACGTCGATTGTTTCTTGTCAGGCAACAATCCATACACTAGGGGAAACATCCTGGACACATCCTGGACACATACTGAAAGTACCATCACAGTAGTACACATGGGCAGCAGCGAGGTGGCGTAGGTTGTCGGTCGTCGTAAATATCATGATCTTGTTGTTAGGAGTAGCATGGAGCAGGAAGTCATCGTTGGTGGCCGTCTTGGTGAGGACATCGGGGAGGTTGATGTCATCGCGCTGTCGTGGCAACTTTGACATTTCCTTTGCACGGGCTCGGTACAGACTCGAATGTGCGCCGTAGAAAGTCCAAAAGTCTCGTGTCTATATATATGGGCAGTGAACATCATAATACTTTGAATTATTGTTCACTCAATCTAACTTATAATCGTGAACGGAGAAAGGAACAGCAGGATTACTGCAGTGATAGGGAAACGAAAACAGGCTGGTCTGTTGGCAAGTTTGACAGGTTAAAAAACTTATGCGGTGTGTGTCAAGTAGTTGATATCCATCATAACTTAATAAAATTATATTTAAAACAGCCAAAGTAATTTATTTTACTCAATGTAATGTATTTTCAGTGTTTTACTTTTACATGGTTATGCGTTGCTACAAATAGATCTGTACATCGTCTGCTTTCCAGTTAATATTATCTACTAAGCACCTAGCATGTATTTACTGAATAACTGACACTATTGAAACTTGATTATTTATTGAAATTATAAACATATTCATATACCATACATTCATTTTAGTTTGGATGTTCTACTGGTAGGACTCCATTGGAAAAGCAGTAGAGGTAGGCCATTTTACGTATGAATTGAGGGGGAGCGCTCTGTTATATGGAAATTTGTAATAGGGGGCGCTTATTAGGGAGGGGGCGCTTATAAGGACGAATACGGTAAATATCCCTTTTCATTTAATGAAAGAATATATCAGTTAGTGCAACCAAGGCCGTCCATAGCAATGAACATCCTTGATGCAACACAGTTCTAACAACGGTTGTGATGCTAGTCGATTCTTTCATAGATTTTAGTGATAGAACATGATGAAATTTTTTGACATACTAAATAGCGTTTTGTTCATTGAAATATAAAAAAAACTTCGGCTGCATTCTATGAGCATACAAAGTAGATGCAAGACAAAACAAGATTACATCGGTACACAAGTGCACTGTTGCGTCGCCAAGATTTAGCTTATTGGAACACGTGTCTGTTTATTGACATATATAGGACAAAGACCTGCGGAACTATCATGTGAATCCTTTTTGAGTACATGTAAAATGTGAAGAATAATATGATAAATCTATACCGCTCAAAATGTACCTGCTTGAATAACACAGCGTGTGTTTCTTTCTGAACTGTCTTTACATCAGCTTGCAGTATTTATGGATATATTTAGAAATCTTGTTCTTACTTTTTAATATATGTTACGATTTAGGCAATGACTTAAGTGATAGATATGGGTTGTTAACTACGTATCTCTGTCAATAAGAGATGTGATTAAAGAGCAATTTCATGATATTCATCCTATGTTGTTTTACTTTGATATGAACATGAAAATTTCAAAATTAAAGCTCGATTCTATATATAAACTCAAAACATCTCCAATATTCATCCCAAAATGGCAGGTGATAAATACTTGTTTGAAGTGAAAGTATTTAAGTCATACGAATTCGGAAGCTAATTCACACGTCAAATTTACATAGAAACCAGTAACCTCCCTATGGTCACTATACAACGTAGGTCACCTTTTCTATTTTCCTGTAAATGTCACTATTGATATAGGTTTGCTCACAAACACAAGTAGTGATCTTAAGCAATCAGACAAGATGCGTTCAATTTTGTCATCCATCTCTTGTTCATCTAATGATTGAACGTTTTTCCTAGTTTTTTTGTTCTTCATGTTATATTTGTGTAAACTCTAGACTTGCTAATCGAGGAGCTAGACTGTATTAAGGGATCCTCCTTTTTGCACGGTCATGGAAGAGGGCCAAATTTCAGACTTTCACTGGCCGAAATCAGTAGCTCAGCTTGACCTGTACATACATACATGCCATGCCAAAAGTATTCGCGGATTAACGTCATTTCCATAGACTTTGTGCTCATTTGTGGGGCATCATCTTGGCTACAAGCTCATAATTTTCATTTACATATCCGGTGGTTATCGTAGGAACGAGAAGCATTCGATCAACATGTATATTACTGTGAAAACGTTTAAAATGGCGGTCAATGGGAAACGTTGTTTAAAAATTACGTAAGTTGGTAAATCAAATAACATTAGTTAAATATTAGTCCAACATTTTATTTAAAATTATGTACTTCAGGCGGACATGATTTGAATTCCACATGAAAAGTTTTACAATGATCCATTCAGAATTCATCTCATGAAAATTATTTATGCTACACTAAAATAACATGTAAGTCTATGGAAATGACGTTAATCCGCGAATACTTTTGGCATGGCGCATGTAGTGATAGCCATGTGTGTTTACTTAGTCTCAATGACGCAACACGGTCAAAGCTTATGCAGTGTCTTGGAGGGCAGGTCATCCGTCACACTCGACTGCTTAACGAGCTAAGGGCAGATAATTTCGGAAACTGACTCTAATAGCTGGTAATGTTATTCTTCCTAGTCAGCACATGAACTTTTAAAAATCAACTTTGTTAACTGGCGCCGTATGCATCGAGAATGAATCGCAAAATTACCGGGGCTATCGTGAAAACATCTCAATTCTTCGTATTACGTAGAGTTTTCATAGCTGCGGCAGCAAAATCGACCGTGCAGGGACGTTTTTTTTGTATGTCAAAAATATTCTGATAATCTATGCAAATAAACATTTTCTAGGTGCAATCGTGTCTCCATTTTGTCGTTCGTATGACAATAGCTACGAATCCGTGTCGTCGTCGTATTACCTTCGTGTGATCATCTGTTCAATGGGCGAGTTTTCTATGCAAATAAAATCGAATGACATCATCGTAGTGATCGATATACGAAGGCAATACAAACACAGCACGAATTCACAAGACGGTACCTCGATAGCCATGCGAAGGGGAAGATGGAGACACGGATGCAACACGAAAATGGCATGATCAACTATTTGCTCACGTCTCCGCGATGTTGCCGCCGAAGCTAGAAAAACCCTTGCGGCGACCAAAAGATGACTTAATACGTTTACGAATGGCCCGATTGCTTACGATCCTTTGCGAATTTGCACATTTTCAAATTCGTGTTTCCATCTTTTTTCAAATTCGGCTAAGTGTGTAGCACCCTTTAAAAGATGTTGTTGTCTCTATGTGTGCATGACACACTCTCTCACGATAGATTCCATAAGTTAACACACAACAACATGTAAGACTGACTGGTTGTAGTTACATGCCGTCTTTTGACTTCTGTCCTTGTTTCTTGAATATTGGGGTGATACATGCATCTTTCCAACTCTGCTGTAGGCTATGTGGAACTCCGTGGTGGATTTGTTGAAGATTATGCTTAGGTCTGAATTGCTAACTGTATGAAAGCTAGTTCTTTAAGAATATGTGGGTGGATATTATCTAAACCCGGTGACTTTCGGGCTGGAAATTCATCTTCTTCGCCTTCACCCAGACTGCACCAGTAATGATGATCTAAGATCCTATAACAATCTCCCAAGTGGAGCGGGGCATATTGTAATCTATGGAGTGGAGTGATGGAGTGGAGTCGTGGAGTGGAGTGACTCCACTCCATAGATTACAATAAGCTGACGGCATATTGTAATCTATGGAGTGGAGTCTTGGATTGTTTCATGGAATACGGGCAGATGATAAGCTTTTCCTTGTTTATGATTTTCTGAACCTGGGAGAAATCTAGACTTGCTTTACCAGATGCTATCACACAACAGTAAGGGCTTGCAGTGGGTAAAATAATATGAATCAGGGACTTTGAGACTGAGGGATCAAATTGCCAGATTTTCACTGAAATCTTGCGATTGTCATAGGAGTATAAACCAATCCCAGCTGCCATTCAAAACAGCAACATAGCCTAGATATAAACACTATTCCATGGGAAGTTCCAGTATATTGGTCTGTCAACTCTTTATCAGTCAACTCCTTATCATCTAGACCTATGACTCTTAAACCCGCACTCCTTCATCCGGGATGAACAAATTTCTTAGCCCATGTGACAAGGCACAGACCTCACTGAGTTGACACACTGAAAACAAGCACAAGATAAGAAGATATCCTATTTATTACACTGGGTCTGTTAGTTGACATTTCTTTTCCTGTAGGCACACAATATTCTCGGATAGAATACTTAGAAAACCATTTTTAAAAATTGGAATTTTACATTTTAATAAAGGTGGTAGTCCGAGGATTGTCATAAGATTGCTTTCTCTCCATTTTATCATTTATATCCCACATACGGTTCATTTTTTCTGTTCGGGTACATATTTCTCACAAGTTTTTAAACACAATATAGCATGATTTGTCTGTGGTGTAAAACTAGTATATTATTAATTTGCAGTATAACATATTTCTAATCTATATATTCAATATGTTCAATAGTGTAATTGGTACAATTATATATTTCTTAATAAGTTCATTCATATATTAAAAATAATACTCAATTGAGAATGTGTTTTTAAAAAAATTTATTTGACAATGTAATTGTTTCCATGTTATCACTTGTGGAAGGCAATATGTGCCGTTGATGCTTTGCTCTCAGTTGCCTCAGCTTATATAGCCAGTCGTAGAGTGATACCGTAAATATATGTGACAGTTCAACACGCCTTATCAGGAGATACAGACTTTTAGCCAAGTATGTTTATGTTAACAAAACTAACAAAACTAGCCTCTGACAGAGCTTTGAGGAAAGGAATTAAAAACATTACCCACTGAAGACTGTGCTGAAGTCACATTTCTTTATCGAATAGTAAAAACAATATTATTTGTGCAATGAGACAGTTTTAAAATCCAACTAAAAGAAAATGCAATAAATAAAATGTATTCCTAATACAAACTGATGTCTGTCAAGTAGACTTATGGAGTCCTAGCGCCATTCTGTTTATAAACATTCTACTGAGTAATGTTTGTTTGTTTTATGAAAATCTGCTCTGCTCCAAGACTCCACGACTCCACTCCATCACTCCACTCCATAGATTACAATATGCCGTTATGGAGTACTTTCCCGGATTTATAAAAAAGCAGACTAATGGCTGGAGGCAATGTTAGCAAGAAATTTCTTCCATCTTCATAATGAGGAATTAAAGTGTATAATGTTAAATGAAGGAAAAGCAAGTGGAACGATTTGAATTTTATTAAGAACAATAAAGTCTCAGTCGTCAGTATGATCATCAAGATTTGAATTGCAAAAGACTAATTTCTAGCTACCATCTTAAGCGACCATTAGTATAATCATCACGATCAGTGTATCATCAGCGTAACGATCAACATAATAGTTCAGACTTCTTTGACTGTCTTGAGAACATTACCCCTTAGGGTGTATTTTATCTGCAGTGGCAGGAGGCTTAAAGTCTGCTCCTGCAGCTGAGACATTTCCGTAGTGGGGATAAAATGTAAGCCTTTGAGTTGGAAGAGTTCATCTATGACTGGGTTGAAGACAGTTACTTCCTCACATGTTCGGTCTTCCTTTTCCAGCAACAGATGCAAGAGAGCGCACTGGGATGCAATTCCAGCACCGAACACAGACTGGCAAGATTTGCATTTCAGTTTATATACGTCACCCTGTTTGACAGTAGTAGTCATAACGTTGGTGCATGTATCAAATCCTGGCTACTATAAACAAATACAGCATAAGCATTCAACTTACTTCAGACTGTTATTTTATCTCAAAAAGCAAGTCTAGATCGGCAGAACGGAAAAGTCATTTATCAGAGGTTCAATTTTCAATTATAGAACAATAATCGTTTTATTATATATTTCATTGGTTGTCATATTATAATCTTCCGCGAACATTAAATATTTTCTCTTCTAAGAATTGTTTTGGAGAACAACAATCGTTTTATTATTTTATTTGCAATGTTTATCACGCTATACATGATTGATGTGTATTACTTACAGCCTGTTAGTCAAGCACTCAGACTGTAGTTAATAACATCCTACATTAACAAAACCTTTGAAAAGCAAGTCTAGATATGTAGTGAACTACACTCTGAAATTTCAAATTCTCCGAGGCTTTTTAAATACTTGTTTGTGAGAATCATCATTTTTCAGAGACAATGTATAACTCAAGGTTTCACTATGCAACTATTGGCCATATTAATTATTGAAGCATTTGTTTATATCTTTGTATGTATGCGCTGTCGAAGAAACCCAATAATGTATCTGTGTTTCTTTAGTAAGTTGAAAATCTTCTGCTATTACACTCCCCAACTGAACTCCCTATTAGAGGGAAGTCTGGGGGTCGCCTGTCACCACAAGCTGATAAGTATGGGCGGCCATCGAGGCAAAAAATACAACAAAACGAAACGAACGGTCAAACTGGGATAAACAGTGTTTCGCATGGTAAGGTCAAACTGGAAAGATGGACGCTAGGGGCGCTAGTGTCGGATGCTATTTTTAAACTGCTTTGGTGGGGGTATGAGAAGGGGAGGAGAATGTATGTAGATTGATTCGTACCCAAAACGAACTCGTCCCAACTGTGAGAAATTCGTACAAAAACCGAACTCGTACCCACATTTACAATAATGGTTTAATGTCAAATTGCATTGACGTCATCAATATGCATTTTGCACAATTTAACAATGCAAATATATATATATATAATTATAGTCGGAAGGCGAAATATTTCTTCCATTGAGTTGCATGTTAAATAAGTGTAGTAAAATTAATTTTCATGAACAAAAAGTACTTGTTCGATCCTGGGAATTCTTTGCAGGTTGAATTGAAATCATCCAGCTTGAAGTTCATAATTACTGTTTTATTATATCATGAAAATGTTAATGTAATGTCACCAATTTTAACCATGTATGTACATAAATGGGAAACGTTTTACATACATAGGTAAATCAGTATATGTTAAATTATATCGTAAATGATTGTTTTCTATAAAAAAAAATAAACATGCTGCCCATTTCTGAAACACAGAACAATCAAAGGAGTGAAACCGTCACATTGTGGATGTACTCGGTTCACTTCATAAGGAGGCTAGCCTTGAGGGAAATTGATCGCAACCGAGTTTTGTATCTACTAAATTATTGTTTTTGAGCATCAGTAATCATTATGTATATTATTTAAAAATACTAAAATATATTTCACGTTTCGTCCTGCATGGAATCATCTGTGTCGCTCTACTTTCCAGATAAAAAAACTGCAGACATGATCAATTTTTAATTGCATAAATATTATCAATGAAAAACTGTTTTTGTTATTGATATCATATAAGTTTGTCAGGTGATACTACTTGGCATCAAAATTAATGTGATATGATGTGTGGTACGAATCTACTGAAATTTGTGAATACGAGTTGGCGTCGGGTGCGAATTTACCGCATCCAAGGAGAGGAAACAAAGCGCCCATAAAATGTCCAACAGGCTCTTAGGCTTTTCATTTCCATCATTCATGATTTGTCGATTTGTCACATCTTGAAACAGAACGGTGGTGGAAATGACTCGAGCTTCAATTTTGTTTTGAAATATGTTTTGTCTTTGTTTGATGTTTCATTCTGTGATTCCTGAATATCAAAAACCTTACAAGCAATACTTTATCCTCAACCCTTTGATAATGTAAAATTGTAAACTATGACGAATTTGAAATATTTCCTCTTCAGAAATCTACACTAAATACAAATACGCGAGGTTGACAAAGATGTAAACGTGGATGAAGTGCGTATGATGAGAAAATGCCATGGATATTGATATTATTTAATATATGATATTATCTCCGTAGAGGATCAAAGGTTACATACATCATAATATTTGAATAGTTGTTGAAGCGTCATAAATGCTTATAAATATAGTTAAAAGTTTCTAAAAGTCGACATGCATGTCACATATATATATTTAAATTGAAAATGAAAGCGTTATTCAATGATGAAATCAACCGAATATTTCAACATGATAGCATTTAGGGAGCCAACCGAAGGTGGTTGGAGTTGATTGACCTACATGATTATTTGAGATAAGAAATCTAATTTCATTTTCATTTTACTGAAGTACGAATCACATTCAGCAACCTCTGGTCATCGCGATTAAAGAACTTATACATATTTATCATATGTAAGAACACATATACAAACAGGTTTTTTTTTTGCATTTAAGTGAAAGTGTATGTTTAAAAGTGTATATATTAATATTAATATACCATATCAGATATATCACTAACAATGATCTATCTACACAAATGCATACAGAGCTTTAATATTAAAATGAGAAACACAATAAAGGTTATTGTTTTAGATTTATAAATGTATATATAATAAGATAGCACATACCGTTCAGTACATAGTTTATCTTAATTTTCTGGGATGTGCTGGATAAACGCTACGATAAACATTAATTTGTAATTTTTACTCCTAATTTACCCTTTATTTATGTTCATCTTACATCTATATCATTTGTATGTACCCATTATGATTTAGTCTCTCGTGACCCTATTTTGGCGATTCGTTGTATGTTTATTTTTAATGCGTATTTGTTTGCTATTATATCGTAGTAAATGCGAAGTGAGACTATAATAAACAATCTGTCTGTCTGTATATGTCTGTGACGCTATTACAAAGAGTACATATCACATAACCCGTAATCAGTAAACCTTAAAATGTCTTTTGTAGGCATTTTTTTTCGAAATTTCCTCTGAAAGGAAGATACCAAATTTGAACAAAATACACACATTTAATGAGTTCTAGTGTTTAGTATATTAATTAACTCATCAACCATTCCCAATAAGAATGCATTGAAGGTCGTTTAAAAATGTTTAATACTTTCTGAGATTGATGTTTAGAAAATCATTATGAAAGTTAATAAAAACGGTACAATAGAGTATTTCTTTTTCATTTCCAAAACGTAGTGGTTTCCTACAATATATCAACCAACACATTGGGATGGATATCACTTTTATTTATAAAATACGCTCTAGACAAAGAACGATCAAGCCTGTATGATATAATATATAACTTTTCAATAAAACCCATTTGATAACACATCGCTAACATTATTGTTTAGCAAAAGAAAAAAATCGAAAACCGGAAGAAAGCGATGAAAAGGTTATCACAAAACACTATCAGTGAAGTTCAAAAAGGTTTCACGAAGCGGATATATAGGAGAATGCACTCGACTGGTAACATGTTAGTTATCCCAACACTGGTAGCTTTTGAAAAAGCCCCCGATTCAGTAGAATGGAAATTCATCGACGACTGTCGACCTATTTTAATTGTGTCATAGCGACGCAAATGCACACGTTACTAATTTTGCACAAGAGGTAAATTTACATCCAGTAAGGGGATGGAGCAAATGCAATTTTACACGTGTTTAAATATGCACAGTGTGTTAAATGTGTCACGCGCACGCGTAGCAAATTCACTCACATGTGAAAATACAGTGTTATTTTGGTTAACCCCCCAAAGCGCAGAAATCCTACAATGAAGAATTATACAGTTAAGTTCATGCTTAAAAATCTGATTAAGTAATGTGGAGTATCGATGAGCAATATATTTTATAAAAAAGGCGGCTTTTTTCTATAGATGGTCCATAAATCTTAAAAACATGATACGAAAATGATATTTCTTGGTGAACGTATTTCTTGAAAGTTACGTAAGCAGGCCACATATTGAATGATATCGGTCTTCAATTATATTCAAATTGCACCTTTGCTTTATTCGGCGTCCGATATATCTACCTGTTCCTATTAGCAAATTATAAGATTGGATTTCATATGTCCCAACATTGTAAGACGGAGTGGCTTTTGTTGTCTAAACATTGCTAAAACTTTCTGAAATGAAATATTAATTATAAACGGATGGCAAAGTCCCCAAATCTATAAAACAAATTAAAAAAACATTTACGTTTTAACACATATTCCTAAAAAAATTCACTTCTTTTACCAAACTTTATTAATTAACTATCAATGATATGGCACTAATACAACCTATACATGTACGGCCTACCCTATACGATTCGACAACTGGGCCAATATAGGTACAGTAAGCTTGGTCAATACGGGCAAAAACCAATACATCAGACCTCGGACCTGTAACTGGACCAATACGGGAAAAATTTATTAATAACATTATAATCTCGCTGTTGACAAAGGCAAAGTCCAAAGATATTGTAAAATATAACATCCCTTATTTAAATCTCTGTATAAAATCAATGACTCAAATGAACAATTGATTTCTTTGATTTCTGTCAAGGATGTGTAATAATGTAAATAACCGCTCAATAAATTTACTTAATCGACTCAAATGGATACGTGAACAAACTGTATCATTCTTTGAAATCTTGTAGGGCTATATCTTTAGTTAAAAATGCATAACACAATATTACGAAACACGTACATTATCATCAAATGTTAAATAAAAAAATAAAACACAGTATTCTATGTTTATTTGGCACATTTTATTATGGTATGTGTGCTCAAGTGTCAATCTGGTGCCGTCAACCATAAACATTGTTTTGTATTCGTTCAGTGTTTGGAATTTTCTGCTTCGGGACTATTGTCATCAGTGTATCCACTTATATGCATTTTCCATAATTTAATTTTAATAATGGAGATGGAATACTTAACTTATTTAGTATGGAATATATCTCAGCAAGACGTGCCAACAGATCTTCCATTTGTAAAATTGAATTGGCGTGTAACACAATTATAATAATTATCATTTAATTTTTAACAAAAAGGTCTTTATCAACCCCTGCTAAAACTCAGGCGAACACATAGCAAATTTGCGAGTGCACACATCTATACATTTACATATGAGTAATAGTGCACACATGTGTAAGAGTTTTGTATGCGAGCAAAGCGTCAGGCAAAACAAATTGATTAATATTATCCATCATTTGATTCTCGTTTTCTTTTTTGATACTTCTATGTTGATCTGGATTCTAGTTCATACATTATTTTGGTAACCCTGTGGCCTTAACACATCGGTAAATTTATAAGACAATAAATCAAACTGGAACATGATTATACTCGTAATAACATATGTTTCCCCCTTCTTGTGTCATTTGTATTTATAAATTAGACTTGCTCAATGAACAGCTAGACTGTGTCGAGGGCTCTTAGTACACACACAATCATGAAGCCGAGATAAAGGACAGCTGCCCAACTCTATCCCTGATCTCTTCCACTCACCCCCATTGAGATCCCAGTCCCTCGTACTCCAAAATGGCATACTGTAAAACATGGGGTGGGGTTGGTTGGGGTGGGGTCTGGGTTCTGGGGTTTGGGAAAAAACTGTAAATACTGGGGTCAGTTTTGACAGCTGCTAAATGTCATTTTGTGGATCACTATGGTACTACATCACCACAATCTGTCACTGATCTCCTTCTTGCTAATGGAAAGTTATCTAGACTAACGTTTAGTCTGTGCTAAGATGTACAATTTGTAAATGGTCTATAGTGAATGCGCTGTCTTGAATGAACATTAAATGCTAGAGCTAGACCTGTGTTCTAATATGTTGTTTGTCATTACACAAAAGTTAAACCTGCAAATCAAATACCTCTTGATATGAATATTGAAATACACATATTGTCAAATAGACTAACACCTATAGTCTCTGAAACAAGAGTTGATGACTAATGTTATAATTTTATTTTTTTACATTTGAAATTGAATAAATTGAAGTCCTGAAGACTATCTAATTTCAGCTAAAGCTAAGTTAACTTAACTTGCCAATATTGTCTAGGCTCAAGAAGACTCCTTTTTTGCTTTTGGGATCTGGATAACACACTTATTGTCCAAATAGTTGTGAAACTGATATAAATATATATATACTATCACAATAGATGACAAATATAATGAGAGGAACGATTGGACTATTTAATTCGTAACTATCTTAATGTGTTTATCATATAAACAGAAGTTAATCAGAGTTTTCTCAAAAAGTACTTTCCAAGTACATGTCATTAGGTCAAAAGTTAAGAAAACAAAATACAATATTCTAAGGAATGTTCTGAACAAGAATTGGACAATGATTGTGTTTTATCATTTACTACTCTTTTACTGGACAACGGGAAGCACATTCACAGAAAAACGTATTTATATTCAAATATCATGCATAGAAAAATATACTTTTGATATAAGAATTATGTGAAATAAATGGCTTGCCAAATGTATTATATCAGTTATATCACATATTTACGGAAAAAAAGGTTCAAACAAATTGAAATATCAGTACATATTTTTTATAACAATCATTTCCTATGATATTCAAAACAAGGTCTCCATAGGATTTTTAAGTGATAAAAGTTGTTGATCAATGGCTCTCTTAAAACAAATAGGCTGTAAGAATAATTTAGTAATTGCTTTTGCCAATGATTAATGTAATGAATGTAGTGAAATAAAGGTTTGAAAGTTAGGTTGATGTTACTTTACCTGTTACATCTTACCTAACTGCGTAGTGGCATAAACATATATATAGAATATCAAATATATATAAAAGGTCTTTTCTCATTTTGTTTTCATCCAAACATTCTTCAAGTGGTTGTCATCAACATTAAATTCACTTATAAGTGATAAAAATAGTGAGTGGATAACTTGTTAGGTGGACACTTCGCCTGTGAAACAAATATAAAATATCTTTAAGTCTAATATAAAGATGCATATTGATAGGAATAGTCTTAAGAGAAACCTGCTTTTTACAAGCAACAACATTGTTAGTGTCAATGTTTAAGCCACATGAAAGAAGTGAGATGCAGTTGAATGCAATTCAAACTCTAAACTTAATGTTGATAAACTGGGTAGATTTTCAATGTCAATTTCTTGTATTTTTCTGACAAATTATTCATTAAAGAAAAGTATTTGAAGGTAGAATCATATGTAACAAAAGACTTGAGTAACAGTCTAGTTCTCTCAGACAGTAAGGAATGTCCAGTGCCCTTGTCCCTGAGACATCTGTTGGATGTCATTTGGTCAATTTACTGTTAACTGAGCTCATATCTCTGTAAATCTCCATTAACATAAATATTTTTCAAATGACAGCAATAATTTTGGTCACCCCAGCTTTTACAGATTTGTTTCTAAACCCCAGACCCCAGACTCCACCCCACCCCATGTTTTACAGTATGCCCTCCAAAATAGCCTAGGTTCCCTGGGTTAGACATTCCAGATGGATGTTAGATGTCACAAACTTCTGCATTTACTCAAGTTAAGCTTATTGAGCATGAAATGAAAACAAACAGTCGAGGAACCCTCTCGTAGACGCCTCTTCTTTGTACGTAGGCACATTTATTGGACCGATATCAAAATGGCTTGAGGTGTGTGTCACATTTAACAATAAAATACATAAATGCTTTGTGTTAACGGTAAACCTCAACTGCTTCAAGATAAATACATAATACTTTTCCACTAACACAATTTCTATTACATGCTTGATATGCGCACTGAGTCAAGATATGCTGAAGCTATAATCTGTCTGAGAGTATGGCTTTTATGACAAAAGGAATGACGATGGGACCTGATAATAGGATTCCTAGAAGTTGTTATATTTTTCATTGTTCTCAAATGTTATTTAGATTTGTACCGTTAGTTTTGAAAAGCACAAGAACATGGCTGTCCAGACAACAATGTAAATCCAGCATAGATCTAGGTTTTACCTACCAGATAAAACAACTTTATTATCAGTTTATCTATTCTAGCAATGACAATCTTTACTAAAACCTCTACACACCAAAGCGATTAATTGTGCAAATTTCATTAAATTTAAACTATTAATGTCAGACTTAAAAGTGAACAAATAATGATATACTTTTTCAGTTCAGGCCTATTCCAAGTGAATGGAGGTCTGGCCCTCCAACTATTTATATGAAAAAGGGATATATATGTCATACAGCTAGAGGAGACATTGGCCTGTTTAGGTCAAAGAGCTTGTATAAATTGTTTGATAAAAAAAACATTGAATAAAGGCCATAACGTACCTGTCCAAATTTCACCGACCTGCCACCACCAACTTACAAAATGGAAATACACACTTTATAATAGCTTAAGAATCAAGAAAAAAGTTAAAAAGAACGAAATAATGATAACATTTATATAACAGCTTTGAAATAAATTGAAAGTTAAGCCTATGCAATGCTATTGTTGCGGTGAAACCTGCGAGTATCGACTGGAACAAGGTGTGATACTGCAATAAAATTCAGTGTAGCATTGCACCCAAACCTTACTGCGTGGGAACATGTTGATGCTCAATGTTGATGGCCCATTAAACAAACTTTACAGACATTGAGAGATAATAATTATGTTAGTAACGGTTAAGGTTAACATATTCATTAGATTGCTATTGCTTTAACTGTTTGCTGTACCAACTTAATTCTATAACAGAGTTCAAAAGAATTATATTAAGATTCAGCAAACAGTAGCAAAAGCTTTGGATACATTAACTGCCTGTATTACAGACCTATTTCAGAGTTCAAATGCTGAACTTTTAGCGTTGGTCTGATAATCACTGAAAGAAATGTAAAAAGATAATGAGGAAAAACGTTTTAAAGGACACGCCATGACGAAAAAGCTAAAGTAACTCAGCATTTCTTGTACGTATACGTATGAATCCTCAAAACAACTGTGAGGAAAGAGAGACAAATGAGACCTCCGTGCATCAAGGTTTAAGGCTCTTTAAAATGATAGCTGCTAAAATAAGAACATTCGATTTTATGGATGCTGTAATTTATGAAGTTTGATGAAATATATATTTTTAAAAAATTACAATTAGTCCCACGATGCTTATCAGTGATTTTGATTTTGTAGCCAAGATCTTCCTTGTCCATGCAGTAGATGTACTTCTCTGGGTGTTTATGATACATATTAAGCACTGTTGTGTAACATTCCAATTTTCGTCGATAATAAATACATACTAAATCATAATTGTGTAGTTAACATATTTGTTCTGTGATATTTTTGTGTCAGTGAGTGCACATATATGTACACAGAGAAAGAGGGAGAGAGCAGTGGAAGAAGTGATAGGTCAAGATATCTGATAAGGAATTGAAAGGCCACACTATACTTTTTTGGACACTGTTTAGGTCTGGTATGTGTTGCTGTCTGGCTGTCCCAGGGCAGCTGGAAATGACTTATAAAGATATAGAATAGTTCCAGCTCGTTTTTCAAATTGACTTCGGCCTTTTCTTGTTTACTGTTTTATTGTTCTGTCACTTTCAGAATTGTCTAAACAAGACACCTCTCCAGATAAGATATGATGTTGGATAAGCATCGTGGTAAAATTATCAAGCCTGAGAAAGAACGTTGTAGCAGATTTTAATAAAATTCAGCAAGAGTAACAGTGTATATAAGGATAAGTAAGAATGGTTAAATGTAAGAATATCTATGTTTTTATAAACGTCCCCTCTCTGTTCTTTTAACATTGTAGATTTATTTAGAAATAGATGAAAATAGAATTAAATAGACTTGAAAGTTCAAATTGTTTTTTCTTTTGCTTTTATATTCAATTCATACAATTAATGAGTATGTTTTATATCTAGCAATTAAATGGCTACTTTCAGTTATACTGAATTCATTAAAAGACTCTTAGTTTGAAAAGTAAAGGATAACTCTTCATTATAAGCTAAAGAGACGACATTGTGTTAAGAGACCATGACAATGCACTTGCGAGCTGCTGCTGATACGCACTTGAATTCAAACTGAAAGGTCAGAATTCAACAACGGGGTTAAATCAACTGATATGCCAGTCATCTCGCTGACCTGATTGCTACTTTCTGTGATAGGCACTCGATTCAGATATCATAAGTCTTTTGAAAGTTTGGATACAATAATCAAAAATATATCTCGGATAACTGCTAAATGCTCATTACTCCCTAAATTGAAAGGACATCTATCTATCTAACACAGTCTAAGTAAACCTAGCCTCAATAACACTTGCTATATACCTTCCAACGTTATATGTGCGAAAGCAGACTATTGCGACATGGGAAGCCAAGCCCTGATTAGTCAATTCGAAAGATGAATGACGCGACCCTCTACTACATTTTGCGAGACTCAATATCGGAGTGAAACGGATATAATTGAGGATAGGTTTACTTTACAACATTCAATAAAAGGATCTGTTAAGTGCGCAAAATCCCGATTGTTCTGATTTTAAGAGGTAGGAACGTCCTTATTAAATTTCAAATATGAAACAGTTATCTTTTGTAGGTTATATGATACATATTGGATCAGTATTCGAACGTTTTCGTAAAAGTATTCGGAAAGCGTTAGTATAAATGAATATATCAGACATGTTTTCATTGTATCTCATGTGTGTTCATGTTTATTTTGTGTTAAAGGAACTGTCCTATCGGGAGGGGTATTGATTGATGGAGACATTCTAGTTTATACATATAATATCATTTGTACAAGGTCATATATATATTGTCCATTTTGGTGGAGTATAATTCCCAGATATGTATACTTATCAGTGACAAGTACAGGCTGGTCGCTTATAGTCCATGGTTGCTCCTGCTTAGATTTGGTTGATGAACCAAACACCACAATGTTGGTTTTCTCCATATTGATATCAATATAATTATTTGTACAATAGTGGGTCAGATTATCAAGCAACATTTGCAGTTTAGTTGGTGAATCAGTTAATAAAACCAGGTCATCTGCAAATAGTAGATGACCAAGCATCAAACCATCCAAGCATAATCCATTTATGGGTATGTCAAGATAAGACACGAGGTCATTAATGAAGAGGTTGAAAAGTGTAGGTGAAAGAATACAGCTTTGACACACACCTATATTTGACAGAAAGGGTTCAGACAATCCAGCTGATGTTTTTACTTTGTAGTGCACATTGGAATATAGAGATGATACCACGTCCAATATTTTCCTATTTATACCCTGTTTATACAATTTTGAGAGGAGCAATCCCCTATTTACAGAGTCAAAAGCCTTTTTTAAAATCTATGAAACAGGTATTAAGTTTCTTTTTCTTGACTTTAAAACTGTCAATGATAGTTTTGATAGTGAATATGTTGTCTGAAGTACGAAAACCTTTTCTAAAACCAGACTGACAGGGATCAAAAGTTGAGTTTGATTCAAAGAATTTTATGATTCGATCATTGATAACTTTGCAAAATAACTTTCCCAGGCAGCTACTAATGGCAATTCCTTTGTAATTATTTGGATTTAGCTTATCTCCTTTTTTATGTCGAGCGTGGATTGTTGAGGTGGCCCATTGATCTGGAAAGTGACCACAGTTGAAAACATCATTAAACAACTTACATATCTGGTCGATAGCTGGGGGTATAAAGACTTTGATAAACTCATTTGTTAAATTATCAGTGCAAAGTATTCAGACGCGATGTTTTTGCTTGATTATATAAAGATATGTAGTATAAATGTGTCTTTATTTTCGAGAAACCTAAAAAAAAAAACAAGGAATGGGATTTTGTTCTCGTATGTGTGATGTGGTTTTCTGACCGGGTGGGCTGTCGTCCGAGAATGACAGAAAGAAAAGCAGGTAACGAGGAAAACTGTTTTAGAAGGCCATTCCCGTATCAAAATGGTAATAGTGACTCGTTATTACTTATACGTATGTCAAACCAAGGAATTACATCAGACCTTCTGTCATAAAAATCCTTGGTTTAAACGAATTCCAATTTGAATCCAAACAATTACTGAGAAAAAAGAGAGACAATTAAGACAAACGCCTTGCAGTTCATCAAAGATCACAGTAATATTTAAAATTATAATATAATAATATAATATATTGCATTTCACTATCGATCTTTTAACATTGTGATTTATTATCCCCCGCCGCGCGTTTAGCGCGAAGCGGGGGATATAGTATTGGGCAGCGTCCGTCCTTCCGTACGTACATGTACGTCCATACGAATGAAAAATTGAATAACTCAAAAACTATTGACCAGATTCTTTTCATTTTTTTGTATATAGCTTCATCACCCCCTATAGAGTTTCATGACCTTGACCTTTATTACAAGGTCACAACGAATCTTTGAAATTTTACCCTTGTCAACGGGATATCTCAAGAACCATTAACTGGATTCTCTTCATAACTTACACCAATCATCTTACTGGGAAGGCGCCGGGCCAAGTTGATCTTGGTGACCTTCACATTATTTTCAAGGTCACAACGAGGCTTTGAAAATTTCAGCATTGAAACCTGCATTTTAGGCTTATCAGCAGGATTTCTCAAGAACCACTTACTGGATTCTCTTCATAACTGACATATTGCATCTTATTAGGTAGGCGCCGGACCGAGTTGATTTTGGTGACCTTCACATTATTTTCAAGGTCACAGCGAGGCTTTGACAATTGAAACATTGAAATCTGCCTTTAAGGCTTGTCAGCAGGAAATCTCTAGAACTGTTAACTAGATTGCCTTCATAAGTTAAGCAAATCATCTTATTGGGTATACGCAGGACAAAGTCAATTTTGATGACCTTCACATTGTTTTCAAGGTCACAGCAGAACTTTGGATTTATCATCAATTTACCTGCATGTTAAACTTGTGAGTGTGATATCTCAAGAGTCATTCACTGGATTCTTTTTATAGATCTATTTAAGGAAGACACCGGCCAATTTGGTTTTTGTGATTTTCAAAAAAATTTCAAGTCACAGTTAAACCAACATGCATTTAGTAGGCCGATATGTTATTCTCGTCTTTTTTTGTACAAGGCTTCTTATTTGGAAGACCCAGGAACCAGTCGATTTGTTATTGTCTAAATGACATCTGGTAGCATGATAAGTGTAGACAAGTGTTTCTATGTATACATTATGTTTTCTGTTAACATCAATTTGCGGCGGGGGATCTTGTCACTTTTGTGACAAATACTTGTTTTAAAAAAACATGGAACTTGTGTATAAATTCAAAAACACTAATGGTTTTTACTTTTGTTATTAATTTAAAGACTTAAAATCATGACACATTTTATATATAGCTATATTGGCGTCTTTAAAACGAAAAGAATGACTTTCCATGAGAAACAAATTGGTAGTTTCCTGTTCTGTACTTGGGGACGCATGTTAAGAGACCATGACAATGCACCTGTGAGCTGCTGCTGACACGCACATGAAATTGAATTCCAACTGAGAGGTCAGAATTTAACAACAGGGCCAATAAACGTATCTGCCAGTCAAGGCGCTTATCTGATTACTCTTTGCGACAGGCACCCGATGCAGATATAACTCACTCTGAAATGTCAAATTTCGAGACAAATTTTCATTCCTTTGAAGTGATTTTCAGAGACTTCTACTTCTACATTTGCTGTAATTCAACAGAACAATAGTCTACAAGAAACCAAATCCTAGTCTTGCCCATATACCTAGATAGACTTGAAATCCTTGTGAAACAAATGTCCATGTACATAATGCCAGCGTGTCGATGCTGGTAAGCGGGCAGTTTGAATTATTTCCAATGGTAACTGCGACAGGAATACAAACCTGTCAAGTAGGACACATAAAAAAACGGCCAACACACCAGTTTGAGAAAAGTATAATGAAAAATGCATTTGGTGCTTCCTCAAATCGTGCAGGAGAAAGTTCGGCACATAAACTCTGGTTCTTCGTCATGTCCTTTATTACAATACTTGTCTTGAAGATGACATGTAGATGCCAGTTTATTGTCTAACTAATTCCCTCATTCAACTGATTTATTATGTCCCCCGCAAAGCTTTGCGGGAGACATACTGTTTTCCATTCCGTCCATGATTCCGTGGTTCCGTAATTCAGTAACGCTTTCGTTTCCGGATCATATCTCAAGAACCGTTCAATATTTTTTTACGAAACTTGGTATGTGGCTAGATCTAGTGGTGGGCTGGTGTCTTTTGCTATTTTGATAATTCTGATTTTTTTGTTCTGGTTTCCATGGAAACAATTTGAACTTAGCGCATATAGGGGGCATATCTAAAAAACTATTCGATATTTTTTTTACGAAACTTGGTATGTGGTTAGACTAGTGGTTGGCTGGTGCATTTTGACATTTTGGTTATATTGAATTTAAAAATAATAATTCTGGTTTCCATGGAACAAGTTTTAACTTAGTGCATAAAGAGAGAATGGTCTGTTTCCGGGCCATATCTGAAAAACAGTTCAATATTATTGCTTTGGGGTCCAGAGACCCCAAAGTTATGTAACATTTGATATTGAAAACTAATGGCAGAAGGTTCTCTCTATAATACTCTTGGAAACTTCAAAGAGAAGTTTCAGCCAATGATATTTGTCTTAAGCATATTCTGGTATTTCGACGACCAATGGACAGAGCTGTTGCAAATTTATACCCACGTGACCATGTGGGTGGTACGAAATAATTGGCAAGCTTTAATTCGGAAACTGATTATAATAATAATGTTATGATGTAAAATATATCGTAAATTTTCAAAAATATATGGATGAGCGTTTACACCCTTAAAAAATATCAATTTTGCATGTGCATGTGAGCTGTTTTGTAGTTATTCGGTGTATTTTTTTGCATTCCACATTCGGAAACGACATTCCATTTTTGTATCAACTAGGAATTCGGTTCCTTCAATTTTACGCTAACGCTAAATGTCCCGCCTTGTCAATGACTGATCGTTCACTCAATGCAATTTCAAAAAATAACGTTATGGGTGATTTGTTTACGATTAAAGGTGTCTTTCGAAGAAAGTATCGACACTTTCGACAGGGTCTAAAATATGATAAATTATCACCCAAAACTGTGTTTCAGAGGAGATATCGCTTTGAAAGTTGTAATTTTTCAGAAGAAAGAAACATTGTACTTGAATCACTCCCACCATGTGAGGTGTTAGATATTTCTAAAGATTATGTGTTAACGTCTTTTGCTAAGATAAATTCACATAAAGCCTGTGGACCTGATAATTTGCTAGGTGTATAGTTCTAAAAGAGTGCAGAGTGAAAGTTGCAACTGGCTGATATTTTCCAAACGTTTTGTCAACTATCATTAAGTTTCCATCATGTTCCCACTCTTTGGAAAACATCAAAATTATCCCATTGCCAAAAAAGAAAAACAAGCCTCGGATATTTGTTACTTTTATCAACTTGTGTTGATATATTTGATATCAGAAGACACATGGGTGAGATTCTCTATATATTCTTTAATGTCATCCTATAATATAATGAAAATAATGATCTTGTAGCTGAGATCTTCTCTAAAAATTTTAGCAACTTTCGGCTGTAATACGATCAACACTCACTTAAGGAAAATTATTCTTGCAACATGTAATTAACCTGAAAGTCAATGGGAAATTCGTCCGGTTTAAACTAAATTTGCGGGTATTGGAAAACAATGTATCCCGAAAAGTTTACTAGCGCAACAATTTCTCTATTAATTAATCACTGACTCTTGTATTAAACTCACCGTCAACTATCTTTTAAACTTAAAGCAACATAGATTTGAATTGCCATATTAATGTTTAGAAATTTTATATCATAATTGAGATAGGAGACGTATCTATCATTTGGTGGAATTTAAGCGGAACGAACGAGATGTTGTACTATGTACATAGTGTACTGATAACTATCACAACAAAGAGCAAAAAATATGCTTCTCCGATTTGAACAATTTATTCAAGTAAAAGACCCCGTCCCCGTCCCCGTCCCCGTCCCCGTCCCCGTCCTCCCTAACCTAAATCTCCTGGTTCTATATAGTGATACATAACCGGGTGCCCCAAAGCTTGCCTTTTTAAAGGCTTTTCTTGTTTTACAAAACCTGGTATATGGTTAGATCTAATGGTGGTTTTTGAACTACGTGCATTTAGGGAGTAGGATAACCATAACTCAAAAATATAATCCATATTATCTTTTAAAAATTTGTATTTAGATCTAGTGTTGATGTTGTGCGTTTTGCTATTTTGGATATTCTGAATTTCTGATTTTTGATAGTTTCCATGGTAACAATTTGAACTTACTGCATTTTTGGAGAAGGTCCATTTCCAAGCTATAGTTCAAAAACTGTTAAATATTGTTTTACTTAACTAATTGGTACGTAGTAGGATCAACATTTAGTAACAGTATATGCTAAAAGCACCAAACCAATTTTTTCGGATTTTTTTAAGGAACAACTTTCTATTCGAATTTCGAATAAGATGAAGTTTTATCTTTTGAAAATAATACTTATACAACTTCTTTGAGAGGCATTTTAGAAGTTGGGATGACAATAATGCTGAGGAATATATGGATGACAACTTCTTTGTTCATTGTATGCGACGTTTCGATACAGATTCTTGTGTCGTTCTCCTCTGCTTGAGAACGACACAAGAATCTGTGTCGAAACGTCGCATACAATGAACAAAGAAGTTGTCATCCATATATTCCTCAGCATTAATACTTATACAGTTTTCGAACCCCGATCAATTCGCATCAGGAATAACTAGAGATTTAATCAGTAAGAAAAAGATATGCAAAGTTTTTTCAAAGAAGGCATTCAGTTATTTACCCTGTTACGAGAGATGGAATTGTATAGGATAACATGGCAATGGTGCAACGAATTCAACTTTCTAAACTTTAACTGATGTTTGCAATCTACTGTGAGTCTGTACGATTATTTGAAATATGATATGACATGATTTTTTCTTATATCAATAAAAGGATCTTTTGGTAAATCTTTTATTTCGTGATTCAACACGACGCTCTATTTATTGAGTTCATCAGTTTACAAACAAAAAATGAAGAAACATGTGACATATGCGTTTTATGCTTTCTAACATTTGCCAAAATGCTTTTTCATATTGATATAGATTCTCAAATTTTACACATATACTTCATTTGCTCAGCATGCCATGGCAAAACTACTAGTATGTTCGATTCTAAATCAAATAAAATCAACTGTACAATAATTAATTCATAAATGATTCTTGATCCAAAATATATAGTTTTAGGAGAAAAATGTTTGATCAAATCACCTAATATAAAAACTGTGACTCTCAAAATAACCTCTTCACATTTAGGGTTCTCATCACGTTTTTACTTATACTTGTATAGTTTTGATAGCAAATCAAGTGGTCTTTGTCACGTACGTTTGTATATTAATTACGACCAATAGTAGGTCTATCAACGATGTGTACTAAATGCGTGAAAGGTTAATCTTTTTTTCCTGGTATTTTCAGTAGTTTAATCGAATTCTTCATGATTGTCCACAATGCGTGTAATCCGTGTGCAAAAATTATCACAAACGATATTCACCTCCATCGTTTAGAAAAAAAGGAGGTATTTAGGTAACCATAACTTAACATTATCTTGAAGCAGAAATTTATGTCCGTTCACAACTGCGACTCGTTTGTATTGAAACGATTGAAGTGGATTCAATGTGGACATTTTATGGGCGTTCCCTTGCTACACTACACTATAGTCCCCACCCCACAATTTACTCCCCCGCCAAGGCAAATCTAAAAATAGTATTCAGCTCTGGCGCCCTCTAGCGTCCATCGTTCCAGTTTGATCTTACATCGTACGGGGCAGGGTTAAAACGAGTTTGTCCTTACAAGATACACGAAACAATGTTTATTCCAGTTTGAACGTTGGTTTCGTTTTGTTGTATTTTTTGCCTTGATGGCCGCCCATACAAATGCACTGATCTTAAAAAAACATGTTGACACTCTGGAGCAGACTTCATGTAGAGTCGAAAATCAACAGGAATTATTGTACTCAGATATTGAAGCTATAGTAAAAAAGTTTGACATGATGGATGATAGGATTGAACGCCATGCCGACGATCTAGACCGACTCGAGGCGCATAGTCGTAGAGACAATGTGGTGTTTTACAATGTGAAGGAAGGTGAAACTGAGACATACGACGATTGTAAAGATATTGTTGTAGATGTGCTTAACCAACACTCAGCTAATCCGTCATGGTTACCGGCAGACATTTTACGTGCGCATCGCGTGGACAAACGTTCTAGTCACCTGCCCTTTAATAGCCAAATTAGCGGCATCAGAAACAAAATTAAAGTGCTTTCATTGCGATCGGAACTTAAAAAATCAAACATTGGCGTTTCAAACGATTTGACAAAAAGGCAACGCGATACCATCAATGAGCACAAGGAGAAGGGAGTGCGAGCATGCTTTAAGAATGGGAAACTTTATACTGAGAGAAATGATGCCTCATATACTGTGCCTAAAATGCATGAACAGCTTTTTCCACAACCAAGTTTGACTTTAAACCGAACGTATGGCACTCCGACAAAAACTGGCAGACTTGTGAACACTGTTAGTTTTGTGGTAAATGATACATCTACTCCGGTGAATTCTGCGTCAAACCCGCAACATGATACACCACGATAGGATGATAGGAAGTCGGCCGGGCCCATGATAGACGAGACTCCAGTTGTAAAACTGATGATACACCAATAACTGAACAACTTAATCCGTTCCCTCACTCTGTGTACCATCCTCTTAAGTTTATGTCAGGGAACATTGATGGTTTATCTAACAAAATTCATGATGGAGATTTTTTAGACTTCTTACTTCAATTTGATATGATATGTTTATGTGAAACTTTTCTTGATTCATGTTTAAGTATACCTGAATTTTGTGATTACGAAATGTATATTAGCAAGGCACTTAAGTTATCAAAATATGGCAGACTTTCAGGTGGAATATACGCTTTTGTAAAGAAGTCGATATCCAACTTTTGTTCCAATATTGAAGTCGATATAAACAATCTTATCTGTCTACGCTTTGATAAAAAAAATAAAAAAATGATAAACCTTGATCGTGACATATTGTTATTTGCTGTTTATATTCCACCTTAAGGTTCGACGTATTACAAAGTTAATCAACAATGTATGTTGCTACAACAGATAGAAGAATGGTTACTTGAGAATCCACACTGGGTGTAATGTGTACGCGAGGACGTTCGTTGTTACTGATCAGTCACGTGACTCTTAGAGCGAGAGACGTGTTATCATTGTCCTGATCACAAAATAAAAACTAAATTATCACCATGATTCTGACACATCCTGTACCAATATTGGTATATATCTATTACTAAGGTTTAACCATTTACTAATACACAAGGAGAAGTCATGTAAACAAACATATGTTTGTCTTTTTGAACTTGATCACTGCAGTTACGCTGTTTTGAGTCCACACATCATGACCTGTTTCGTCTGCTAACATCTAAATAAATCAACAAATTTTAAATATAATCATGCCTATTTAACCCTTGATAAACCTTTAAACAGACTGCAAATTTTGAAAGAGTTGCGAACTGTATTAACGAAGTTTGGACGAGGTGAATAAGTAATCTTAAATCGAATCGTAGTGTACGGATTGTTCAGTCTAGGTATACGGATCGTTAGTGATTGCACCAAACCTGGTGTACGGATTGTGGTGATTGACTTTCTTGAATAAAATGACAGTATTGTGCCAAAATGTTAAATTTTCGTTTGAAATAGATCACTTACAGAATGTGATTTCATTCAGAACATCATTTCCTGTTTAAGACTACCAAAACACATGTACTAGCTATGTAATAGATTGTCCATTCCTCAAAACTTCATCATTTCGAAAGAAGTGCCTGTATGTATGGCATTTCAGTTCTCAAAGTATCCATTTTCCAATACACATAACGAAAACGATTGACTGCTTTTATGTATGGGTCTTAATTCCAAACGTCCAAACACAGAAGGTCATCAACTTGTCAGTTGATTAACTGTAACAATGGTAAAAAGCGATCAAGGCATTGGATAAACATTATTAACTCAAAATCTAATAAAACTGGAACTTCTTTTAATTCAATATGTGAATAAAACAAACGTCATCCTGCACAAAATAAGCAACTTTTAGCTCATCTGGCCTGTAGGACTCCTTGGCTAGTGAAGATTATAAATTGTAGCTTTGGTGGCCATGTGGCACCTTATGACGGCCATAGGGGTCACATCCTTAGAACCTATTTCCACCTTCTTCTCCAGAACCATAAGGCCTAGAAAGCGGAAACTTTGTGTACAGACTCCTTGACTAGTGAGGATTATAAATTGTAGCTTTGGTTCATAAGTGTGTGATTCTGCAAGTTACTGTTACTGAAAAAGCAAATATCCCAAGACATTAACCATTTTAGTTGAGTGTTGTCCGTTTCCACACTTCCATCCAATGTTACCAAATCATACCATAAACACGTGTTCGCCTGGAAACGTTTTTTTGGTGTAGGATTTTATGAAGAATTCGATTTTCAGATATGTGTTTGAAAATACTCTACAGGCTGTAAGACAATGGTGAAATCTTAGACAAAAGAGAATGTCATTATATACCCCCTGTCGAGTAATTCACGTCTTGAGAATATCTAGTTTCATGAGAGGTTTAACAAAGGAAAGCTGGAAAACATGAATGAACATGAATATTTAGCATTCTTACTCCAATTTTAAAAGCATTTTATTTCAATTACAGGGAGTACTATAATAACAAGTTAAACATTAAAATCGCTAATAACCACAAACTTGTATATATATAAGATATCTGCTTTGAATTGGATTGACGGCCCTGTCTTCCTGTTTGTCTGATTAATTCTAATATAAATAGTCTCCTATATGTATGTTTAAGGAGCTGAAGAATGTAGAGGGTCCTTGATATCGTAGATGCTTCTTTCGGCTCCCTGGGGGCAGTGCAACATTCATGCTTTCTGTAGATATAAACACATTTATAAAGTTAAAGATAAAACGGTGTTTTGATACTGTTAGACGGATTGCATGTGTCTAAAATGATAGACTATAATTTAATAGACATTTTAGTAGTAAAGTTTGTTTTTCAAAACCAATTTGTTTGGATTTATTAAGAAAATAAAGCAAATTCAATCAGGCACAATCCGTACCCTCGATCAGCACAATCCGTATCCCGTATAAAACATGATCGGTAACATTCCGTACACCGGAAAACTTTAGCAATGAAACAGATTATTAAACAATCACACTGTGCCATACCTTGAAATTTCGCCATTGCTTGCAGTTATTATAAAAGCAATTATACATAATACACAATTTTGATAAAGTGGACATTAGATACTATTAATGTAGGCAAAATGTACAGAGATCGTCGACATTTCGATGACATTTATTGACAGGCAGTTACTAATATGTTAGTTTGCAAAAATTCAGTGAAATTCATCTTCTATTTGCATTCATAGGTTCGTGCATAGATATCTGCCCATGAGGTAATCGATAGTTAAAAGTTCATATTTATTCATAAAATGCTCGTAATCGTATAAAATTGACAAAAATATGTGCTTGAATGTCTCGCTCCTCGCATTAAAAGTCACGTGACAAATCATTCTACCATGAATGTGATGAATACTAGATTCTGATTGCTTCTCCTGGAAAATCAAGCGTGATCAATTTTGGATTGAACGTCCTCTGATTTTGAGGCCGCTTCACTGCGCATTGATACAGCCGACTGGCAATTTCAAAACTGGTATTCTGCTGTTTACTGAGATTAAAACTTTTAAAAAGTTATTTAACATGTTTTATTTACGTGTGTTTACGAGGGATGACCTAATAATTTGAAGTAGATAGAGTATTTTATTCAAAAGAAAAAGTTTCAGTGGTCAATCACGCCACACGCAGCGGGCTTCCTACGATTACAGCAACAATACAGTGACGTCATTTACGTCACAGTGGTTTTCTGTTAGAATCATCTATTTGATTGATAGGGATATCTCAGTCTATTCTGGCATCAAGTAATGGAAGCACATGTTTAAAACGGTACGATATTAATAGCTACGTTGAACAAAGTCAGAAATCTATTTGATGGACACCCAATGATAGATTTACCTTTGCATTCGGCTTAATTTTATTTTAAATACCAAATAGCAAAACCCCCGGCACAGACGAGTTTATTTTTGTTGCCGGAAGTGAGGACATTTTACAAAGTGCAATTCGCTTATACAAAGAGTTCACGATTAAAATCGTCATGGTAGAATGGAGATAAACCTAGTGTGTTTTAAAATCAGAGACATGTTATACTGGATTGATAGCGAGTAAATTTTAAATTGAAACCTCACGCTGCGCGTTCGGTTTCAATTAGGAGATAAACCTAGTGTGTTTGGAAATCAGAGACATGTTATACTGGATTGATAGAGAGTAAATTTTAAATTGAAACCGAACGCGCAGCGTGAGGTTTCAATTAAGAATTTACTCGCTATCAATCCAGTATAACATGTCTCTGATTTTCAAACACACAAGGTTTATCTCCATTCTACCATGACGATTTTAATCATGAACTCTTTGTCTAAGCGAATTGCACTTTGTAAAATGTCCTAACTTCCGGCAACAAAAATGAACTCGTCTGTGCCGGGGGTTTGCTTCTAGGTATTTGAAATAAATGTTGCCGTGAGCAAAGGTAAATCTATCATTGCGTGTCAATCAAATCTATTTCTTACTTTCTTCAACACAGTTATTACTATCGTACCGTTAAAACGTGTGATTTCATTACTTGTTGACAATATAGATTGAGACATCCCTATCAATCAAATAGTTGATTCTAACAGAAAACCACTATGACGTTGTCATTGATTATGACGTCATAAGCGCTCGCGTAAATGACGTCACTGTTTTGTTGCCGTAATCGAAGGAAGCCCGCTGCGTGTGGCGCTGATTGACCACCTAAACTTCTTATTTTGAATAAAATACTTTATTTACCTCAAATGATATGGTCATCACCCGTAAACACACGAAAATATAACATGTTTAATAACTTTTTAAAATGTGTAATCTTAGTAAACAGCAGAATACCAGCTCTGAAATTGCCAGTTGGTTGTATCAATGCGCGGTGAAGCGGCCTCAAAATCAGAGGACCTTCAATCCATAATTGATCACGTTTGATTTTCCAGGAGAACCAATCAGAATCTAGTATTCATCACATTCATGGTAGAATTTAAAATTTACTCGCTATCAATCCAGTATAACATGTCTCTGATTTTAAAACACACTAGGTTTATCTCCTAAGTAACAGCGAACGTCCTCGCGTACACATTACACCCAGTGATCCAAATTATGTGACAGATTGCGAGATTTTGATTTTAGGAGATTTAATGCGAGAATGGGAGACGGAAATCAACCTCCAGAGTCTGAATATGACAAGTGTGATAATGTTTTCCCAGAAGATGAGCCAGTTCTCTTAGAATCATGTCTACTGAAGATATGGTTGTAAATAGATTTGGAAACTTGCTACTTAATTTCTGTTTTATCTTTAACTTGTTCACATTGAATGGTCGGGTTGCGGGAGATATTCCTGGCAAATATACTTACTTATGTTCACAGTATGCCAGTCTAAAAGTATGTGATAGAACTGAAAGTATGCATATGCCACTTGTTCTTACATTTAATTGTAAATATATGAGTGAACTTTCCCAGAACAAAATTGTAGTAATCAAAAGTATAAGTGGAACACAAGTACTAACATGTGTTTTTAGATAAGCTTAAAAGTATTAAGGGAATCCTTGATGAATTAATAGACACAGTAACATCCAACGCTGAAATTGCTCTCTCGTCATTTGTTGATTATATTTTACGAGCAGCCGATTGTATGAAAAGAAAATCTCGCCCTAGTTCATCAAATCGGAAATTTTACGGTTATGATTGTCGAAAAGCTAAGGTAGAAGCTACAAAGAGTCTTAGATACTTTTGAAAAGTTAGAACTGTGACCAATAAAATTCGATACTGTCACTTAAGAAACCAATATAGAAGCAAATGTACAGCTGCATACCAAAAGTTTGTTCACCTGCTTGTGATCTTAGTGCAAGTATCACGTAATTTGGGTTTCGTTTTGATGTTCATAAAATACCTCTAGGACCACCTACAGAAGATCATCAAATACCAATGTGTAAAATAACCATTCCCAAACCTTATTTCGGGATCGTCTTGTCACTGGTGCTGAATGTCGATATTTGGCTTTCTTAAATAGACAGATGGGGTCATATTTGTGAAATTCAGATTATCTTAAATTTCGATTAAATCATACATGTAAACTTTGTAGGAAAAAAAATCAGCACAGTTACGTTACCTAAACGCAAAAGAACACATAAGAATAGGATCTAAAGCTGTTGATCACTTATGAAGAATGTTGTACAGCAAAATAGAAATCAGTGTTTTCGAAATTTTGACCCCTGGTCACTTCAATGACCTGCCAAATTTGTTACAGCTATTTGCTAGGTATGACATACGAATATGTCAATGCAAACTGAATCTTAACTTACGCAGTGAAATTTCATCATTATCGGTTTCGTTTTCACAATGATATGATGTCTCAAAACCGTTACAAATTATATGATATTTGCACTAGAATACGAGGGTAAGTGAACAAACTTAAGATACCCAACTGTAGACAGTGGAGGAAAACGACGCAACAATTTAAAGCTAGGAAGCTGTATGAATATAGAACAAATTCTAAATTATTTTGGAAGGAATTACGAAGTATTGCCACTAACAGAACTCCCAGTGCAGATATATCTGGTGAAACCTGGCATTATCACTTTAAGACTATTTTTGATAGACTTGAAATTGACGATAACACAGAGTTTCAAACATGTTCTAGTGTCGAGATGAATGATATTGAAAAACAGATATTAGAATCTCCAATTACTGAGGTCGAAATAAGAAAAGCTATCAATGGAATGAAAAATGATAAATCTCCAGGTGTTGATGGTATCATAACGGAAATGATCAAATGTTCTGAAAATATTGTAATGCCATTTCTTTTATCTCTTTTTAATAAACTTTTAGTGACGGATCATTCCCTGACTCTGACTCGTGGACTAAGGCAATCGTTATCCCTTTACATAAAAAAGGAAGTAAAAAAAACCAGATAACTATAGAGATATATCTCTTCTGAGTATTTTAAGCAAAGTCTACACCAGCATATTAAATGAACGTCTCACGCAATGCGCAAATATAATGAACAAAGTATCCGAAAACCAAGCTGGGTTTAGAAGAGGCTATTCCACTGTAGGCCATATTTTTACCTTAAATTCTATTACTGAAACGTCATTAAATAAGAAAAGAAGAAAAGTATATGTCGCATTTATAGACTTTCAGAAAGTGTTTGACCATCTTGACAGATCAAGATTGTGGATTCTATAATCAAACTACGGACATGGTGGTAAAATGTTAAATTCTTTAAAGGGTATTTATGAGTCAGTTAAATCATGTGTGAGATTTAATTCAAATACAACTGAATATTTCGAGTGTCCATTTGGTTTAAGACAAGGATGTATGCTTAGTCCAATGCTCTTGTCATTATTCATTAATGAATTGTCTATAGAGATATTACAAAATGGTAAACACGGTATTCAAATGTTCCCTGATATGATTCAAATATTGATGTTACTTTTTGCTGATGATGTCATATTAATTTGTGGCCTTCAATTAAATATTTTAGCTTCTTATACTAAGAAATGGAGATTTACTGTGAATATGGAAAAATCAAACATTGTTATCTTTAGGAAGGGTGGAAGGTTATCGAAAAACGTTCTTTGATTTTTAAATGATGTACAAATGAAAATTGTTAATAGCTATAAATATTTGGGATTTTTATTCACTTATAATTTCATAATGACAAAAGCACTTGATGATCTTTCCTTACGAGCCGAGAAAGCCCTTACGGAAATATTGAAAAAAAGCGTGTAAGATTTATTTAAATGTCGGTCCACAAACACCTAATGCGATTGTGTATGGTGAATGTGGTAGATACCAATTATATATTAATTCTGCTGTGCGCACTTCAAATTATTGGATGAAGATTTTATATATGCATGAAGATCGTTAACCACTTCATTTGGATGATATCGGTCATATAACTTGGGCCTCAGATATTAGAAATATGCTTTTTTCTCATGGATTTGGTTTCGTTTGGATTTCACAAAGTATAGGAGACAGGGTACAATTTATCAATATTTTCTGATTACGGGCAAAAGATATGTTTTTTTCAAAATTGGAACTCTACACTAAATAACAGTTAGAGATATGATACATATAGAGAAATTAAAAGTCTACTTACAACGCAAAAATATTTATTTGAAATAGTGGATTTTAAATTTCGTAAAGCATTGTTAAATTACGATCGGGGCTGTTACGTTTAAAGGTTAATGAGGATAGATGGCAGAACATTGATAGGTTGTCTAGAATTTGTCCAATTTGTAAGGAAGGAATAAAAGACGAATTTCATTTCATTTCTGTGTGTCCATATAATAATGATTTAAGAAAAATATATATCTTCCAAATATTAGAAATGTAAACATATATGCATTTAAACAAATTCTTACTACCAAAGATAACTACATGTTGAAAAATGTAAGCCACTATGCTTATTATGCCAAAGAAACACGATGTAAAAGGTTAAATGATATTGCTTGTGATTAATTATTATTGTCATGCTATCTACTACTACTGCGTATTATTACTTATCATTTTTGTTGTGTTAACATGTACCTGTATTTGGGCCCAGGGGCCTATATACTTGAATAAAGTTGATGATGATGATGATGATGATGATGATGATGTGAGGCAATTGCCTTAAATGGGCGTTAGGGTATTGTAGAGCTTTTGATTGACTGATGACCAAATAAGTTAGGCCAAGGGACCAAACCTTCTGAATTATAAACATATATTGTTTTGGTATTTAAAGTTTTTTTTCAAGAAGTGATTTTGGTACTTAAAAGATGAAAGAGGGCATAGACAAAGTTTGAGACCACCAACAAAGTAAAATGTGATTATTCGTTTAGGTGCCCACTTTGCCCTACAATCTTCATGAAAATGATCAAAAGAAATTGAAACGATCGGACTGTAATGACTCGCACATCTAGATTGAATAATGTTTGTAATTGTAAAAGCAGAAGAAAAATGACAATGGCTGTTGTCAGTCTCACATGTTTAATCTTGATGTCAAGGTTTCACAATACAGTATACACATATATTACATTTACAACTGCAACATGCACATTTAACATTTATATACAGATTTACAGTAACATGTTTAATCTTGATGTCAAGGTTTCACAATACAATGTACAAATATAATACATTTACAACTGCAACATGTTCATTTAACATTTATATACAGATTTACAGTAACATGTTTAATCTTGATGTCAAGGTTTCACAATACAATATACAAATATAGTACATTTACAACTGCAACATGCACATTTAACATTTATATACAGATTTACAGTAACATGTTTAATCTTGATGTCAAGGTTTCACAATACAATATACAAATATATTACATTTACAACTGCAACATGTACATTTAACATTCAAATATAGATTTCAGTAACAACGTTTGAAACATTACAAGCTCACAATGTCATGTATAACAGTAATTACTTAATATATATTACAAAAAGAGACATTGTCTCTGCAGCTCATCAGGCTTCATACTCAACTTGGCTGTTTGATCCCTTCCCTCGCTCCTTAGTAGGGGCTACAGCCCTTCCGGGTTAAAATACTCATTACATAAAGTCTCTATAAAACATTTCATCATTCTATGCCAAGTGCCTTCTTATGAAAAGAGGATTTACTAGGAGCAACTTGTCACCAATTGTAAAATTAAGTATGTAGGCTATTGGAATTCCGATGTTCAAATAAGAAATGGAAGATGCTCAAACATTGAAGAACATATAAGAAGGTGTAACGGGGTGACCCTCAATTGAGTAGGAAGAAGAAGGCTTACAAATGTGAAATTATCATTTAGGGCATGTCAATGGTACACCAAGCCTTTATAAGGGGCCACAGGGTCATAAACTCTATAAAACTTTAATCCCCATTAGACTGATAACTTATTGGAGTCTGCATACAAGATTTCAGGTTTTTGTCATTTGACTCTGGAGAAGAAAATGAAAATTTGTTTTTAGGGCGTAGCCACTTTGGCCCGTAGTAGGGGTTAAAGGGTGACTAAAGCTAAAAATGATAGTCCTAACTAGTGAAGGAGTCTGTAAACAAGAGTTCAGCCTTCTGGACCTTTTGTCTCTGGAAATTTTCACAAGTCATTTTGAAATCAGTTCTTTAGTCGCCTTTTTGCGAGTGCATTAGCGACTTATGATTAATTGCTGTGAAATATACTCAAACAATGAAAAAGATTATGTTGCACATGTAAACTTAAAGTGATCATTTATGTGAAATTGCGAAACATTATCGAGAACATATCACGGAAGTTTGAGCATTGTTAATTTGGCATCATTTCTTTATTCTCATAGATATCATCATCCATAACATATCAAGCCAAATTATTCATTGTCTAACGTGTAACTATATCTCACTTGAACCCTTGAGACCAAAATTACAATTGAAAATATATCGGCAGTAGCTTGGTTGTGGATAAAAAAAAGTTATTCAACGAATATTACTGAGTAAAGTTGCAAAGCTGGAAGATATGGCTTAAATATACATATTTATATATTCAATATGAGTGTTAAAAGAATAACAACGATGATTTCCTCCTACATGTTTCAACTTTATCCTCAGGGAGGTTTACATTGCAGTGATTATGACGTCACGTTTCTGTGACGTTACAACAATTCACTGATTGTGATGTCGCCTGCAGGAACTTGAGTACGTTTTGAACAACGTGGATATCCACCACTATTAATAACAGATGGGATTCAAAAAGCTGCAGAATTGGATAGGAAAACCCTCTTATCAGTGAGAGACAATATCCAAAACACAAACCATGAAATTGCCTTTGTAACTTCACATAACCCTAAAAATCCAGAGGTATTTAATGCCATACGCCAAAACAAATATATCCTTGATTCAGATGAAAGAATGAAAGAAATCATGGAAGGCGTTCAAGTTGTCAAAAGCAAAAGGCAAAGTAACAACTTAAAGAAGATACTGACAAAGGCAAAATTCAACTTGTAAACCCCTACTAATTATGGTGTATCTAAGTGTGGTCGTGGAAACGGTGAAGAAAAAATCTTTTTTAAAAATAAAAAAAGATTCTTTTATGTACATAACACAATGGATTGCTCTGTAAGAAATGTAATCTATGTAAATACATGCCAAGGGTGTGAAGGTCTGTACATCAGATCAAAGACCCTAAAACAAGATTTATCATCCAAAACTGTGTTCCACAGGAGATATCGCTTATGAAAGATCAAGCGATATCTCCTAGGAGATATCGCTTTGACAGTAGATTTTGAACAATACCCTGAAAGCAGAAAATACATGACATCTCAGACGTTTTTCATCATCAGTAATGATGCTATGACGTCATAAACACAACGACGTCACAATGCTATGATGTCACTGGTTTAGGAGTTGGAGGGCTATGCAGTGTTCAGAGATGTACATTTTTCATGTTAATGTGATGAAAAATGATTTTGGATGATAAATAAAATCTCACCCTCGTGTCTTCTGATATCAAATATATCAACACTCCTTGATAAAAGTAAAATATCCGAGGCTTGTTACTTTTATCAACTTGTGTTGATATATTTGATATCAGAAGACACTTGGATGAGATTCTCTATCTATTCCCCTAAGTGAACATTTGGACACATGCGCTGCCAATAAGGAGATTAAATTTACAATTTATCCTTTTTTTAAAATGGCAGATTCAAACACAATAATGCGGAAGATAAAGGAGGAACACTTTATTAAAACAATGTGTCCATCTCTAATTCTACCATGATATTTCATATTCCTCGAATTTCATTGGTTTATTTCTATGGTCGAACCTACGTTGCTTCGTCTGAATAATAACTAAAAGTCTTTTATTATTGTATTACCCGTACTTTTATAAAGGTAGAGTTTGGTTAGCATCAATATCATGCATGTTTATGTCCAGGAAATAGTGTAATGTTAAGCGAAAGGTTGAATTTAGATCAATATGATACCGCAACCGATTTTGGTTTGAGTGATGTCTACAGTGACGTCATAAGCACGAGACATTATGACGTCACAATGTTGACCGAAGCACAGCTGACGTTACGCGATAGAAAAGAAATGACATTTAAAACGTTAAAAAAACTTGTCATGTTAGAATGGAGATAAACCTACTGTGTTTCATAATTTTCGTGGTTTAACGTAGATTCGATACCGTTGATGTTACATTCGAAGTGTTATGTTGTGAAAAGACAGAGAGAGAGGCAGATGTTTGGAGGAAAGGTTATTTGATAAGATAAAGGCAGTTATGAAGACAGAACAAATTAAACAAGAATATTTAATGGGAGTTGGTATGAATAAATTTAGTAAAGTTAATGAAAAAGGACAACCAGGAGTTTGGTTTGGGTAACAGAATATGAGGGGCAGTCGTAGTGTCTGGAAAAACATGAAATCTGAAGCGAAGATGTCAATGCGAAGTTGATCAGTATGGTATTTAGGAGAATTCAGGCAAAATGGATACTTGTGTACCAGCAAAAAGCAAATAAGAAGTAAGGTTAGAGCTCTCAGAGGGAGCCAGGTCGAAGGTTAAAGGTAGAAGGTTAATTAGAAAGTAAAGGTAGAAGGTTAAACTTTGGGGCCTAGAGAGATTAGAGTGATTGGCTAAAAAAAGGATAACGCCCAAGTTTTGAGTGACAGGAGTTGTGAATGAAACTGGGGAACATTGTAAGAATTGTCAGTTGGAAGGACCCAGAGTAAATAGTTTTAGAGATCTGCTCCGGAAACGAACACTACCCTTGAAAAAGACTGTCTAAATTGTTGACATGGAGATATAAAAAAATTAAATTTTAAGAAAT